>VVHJ01032828.1:0-17901 GCA_015107715.1 Tylochromis polylepis | reverse complement strand
GGTGGCTTTTTTGCAGCGACTGTGACATTCACTAGTAGAACTGACACACAAACAAAACTAGACTAACTACACACTAACTACACACTCCAAACACGCTAAACGTCACAAACTCTCTCTCTCTCTCTCGCCGTCACTCCTAAAACTTCCCTCTCTTCCGAAACAACCAAATGCCGTGTTGCCATATCATTTTTTGATTGGTCGACATGGTATATTTTTCCACCAATAGGAAAGGGGTGTTTTTGTTTTTTCTTTTTTTGTTGTAAGCAGAGAGTGCTTGTTATCGCTGTCCTTAGACAGTAAATGTGACGATAATATTCAGGAAAAAACACCGCGTATATTTTTTATCATGACTCTGGTTTTACGTGGCCGATCAACACAATTTAAAACCTGGTATATAGCATCTTGTTGCTATGTCATCTTAAATTGGTCGTGTGATTGGTTTAACATGGCTACTTTATTCTTCCTCAGCCAATCAGCAGCACTCATGTGATCGTTTCGCCCCCCTAGGTCCCGGTAAGCTGAAGACAGCTTCAACCGTCAGTGTGTTGAAAAAAAGTAACGTGTCTGCACCGCGTTTTCTTCTTAGTAACGGTAACGGCGTTGTAACGATAGAAAAAGCAATTAGTTAGATTACTAATTACTGAAAAAAGTAACACTGTTACTTTTAATGCCGTTATTCCCATTACTGCCTGTAACACCTGCAACATGAACCTGAATGCATCACTGATCAAATGACTGCAGGAGATGACTGTCACCTCTCTGTGCACACGTGCATGAGTGCAAACATGAGTTAATGAAAGTCTGAGCGCAACATGCAGATGCACAGGTACCTGTTTAAAGAATCCAACTATTATTTCTGTCTTTATTTAACCTGCTAGCTCTCTGACATCATCTGTGTGCTATCGCCTGTCTTATACTTTGTGTAAGTATCATAGGAGAAGACCTCTCACCTCTAAGCTGTATTTGTTCAGGTGTGCGAGCCGGCGGCAGTACAGGTACAGCATGCCGATGCTGCTGCCCACAGCCAGGAAGTCACTGCTACTGTCCAGAGCTGTCAGGTAGACCAGGACCGACCTGAAGCCCCGCTGCACCTGC
Organism: Tylochromis polylepis; assembly: GCA_015107715.1. Lineage (NCBI taxonomy): Eukaryota > Metazoa > Chordata > Actinopteri > Cichliformes > Cichlidae > Tylochromis > Tylochromis polylepis. The sequence goes on along the minus strand of VVHJ01032828.1, from coordinate 16,806 downwards.
AGGGAAACACGGGAGCCCTCAGCTTCATCTCTGACCGCAACACCATCATCATCCACACCTGGACAGGTACATACCTTGGCTGGGATGGCATTCAGCAGGTAGTAGAGTGGGCAGAACTCCCTCAGGACAGACTGTGGGGCCGGCTGAGCAGCCATGTTGCTGCTGAGGTGAACTCAGCTGATCCTGGAAAAAACAACAACACAGAAATACACCTGAGGACAGGTGAACTAGCTGCTCATCACCTGCAGGAGTCTGAACCAAAGTGTTTACTCAATATCTGTTTAGAACCTTGAGCCTGTCAGGGGACCGCCAGGAAGTCTCTCACTGCCGTCAGGGTTTTATTCTTTAACCCTTCATGAGTCCGTGAGGGCGGCGCCGTGAAGCACGTGAACGGCTGAGATTTAGCCATAGTACGGCAGCTCGGTGGCTCAAACAGACACCGAATTAAAAAACGCTAACCAAGCTCAAATGGTGCTGCTGTACGCTGAACTCATTTTAGCTTAAAGGCGGATTCACAGTAAAATGCCCGCTTGTTAAGTGGAGTTCGGCGTGGACGCCATGAAGGTCCCTAACGTTATCAGGGAGCTTTTACGCCAAAAACATCTTTGCGGTTCGACATCTGGCAGCTACACGCCGCGCAGAGGAGATATAAAGGAGCCAGCGACGCCATTCTACTTTTCATTGAAATAACAATAAAGGTGAATCCGCAGTTTGGTAGCGACCAGCCTGAACAAACGTTGAAATTTAACCGGATTTAAAGCCTGTTCGGTGGAGCAGACTTAGGCCAAATAAAGCAGAACCGTTTGCTGGATGTTATGGAAAGTCTCGGTTTTCCTCAAGCTTCGGTTCTTGTGGTCCAAACTCAGCGGATCTTAAAAATGGCCGTTTATTGAACGGAGTTTGGTGTGACGCTGCAAACGGTTGACGTTAGCTCGGTAAGCTTCTGTGGAAGGTGACAACTGAGAATAAATATCCCAAAAACGCGAAGTGTACAAACAAACAAATAATTAAATAAACAAAAACAAACCAACAGTCACCGCGTTGTTTACACAGAAGCGTCCGGGCTAGCATCAGTGTCGAACGCTGCTAGCACGCTGGCTGACACCGGCGGCGTGAAGGAGACCGGGACATCTCACCGAAAGCTGCCCGAGAACGAGGCCGCGCAGATGTTGATCCAGGTGTTTTTGTTGCAGCTGGGCGTTGGGGAGCGGACAGGTGACATCGCCCTGCGTGACTGCTTCCACCGAGGCTGTCCGCAAATTGCGCCGCCTGCTGGTCACATGCAGCAGGAGGGTGCGGCTCCGCTCAGCTCCCGGTTTTTATTTTATTTTAGTTGTTTGTTTGTTTATTGTGCGTAAAACTAAAACTCTGACGATAATCCGCCGATAAAACTCCATCTTCTAATTAATAAATAAAGAGTCAGAATTCAATGACCGGAAACGGAAACTCGTGCACAGCTGACTGGAAAACAAGGAAACTGGATCCGACTTAAAAACATTTTTAACTAGAACAGGCGAGAAAAATGAATGACTGAACTAATTTAACTTGATATTTTTTAGTGTTTTCTGGAGCTTCAATTATAAACGTAAATTAATATAAAGATGAAATTAGAGAAATATGCGGTATTCAAAACTCTCTAATCAATCAAAATTTTCGTCTAAATGTAATGTTTCAGGCTTTATTTTAAAACGCTTAGGGTATATTTTAATGTAAATGCGATTTAATTTTCTATTAATCTTCAGTGTAATAAATTAAACGCGGCTGTGATTTTACACACTTGAAAGTGATTTTAAACCTTTTTAAAGATGACCCCCCACGCCGGATCTTTTCACAGTAAAACACTGGATCCGCTCCGGGAAATGCGCGCTCCCGCTCCTGCTCGGGCTAAGCTAGGCTAGTTCAAATCTCCCCCCGCTAACCGTCAGCGCTCCCGGTATCACCGCACCCGTTAATGTCGTCCTTCATCCCCGCGGAGCGTTTCCTCTTCCGGCACACACAGCGTCCATAAATCAGTATTTATTCGGTGAAATCGATCGATCGATCCGCTTGGTTTGATCCCCGAGTGTCTGCACTGACTCCAACCTCGCAGCCAAAATGGCGGACAGCGAGGGTGACAGAACAATAACAGCCCCGGAGCCGCCGGGGGCCGCGGATCAGCCCCCCGCCGCCCTGAGCGCCCAGCCCGGGGACGGCTCACCGGCATCGCCCGCCGCTCACGGCAGCCAGCCCGGGGAGAACATAGCGGCGGCGGCCGGCAACCACAGCGGTCAGTCCGGGGGGAATCTGAAGCCCGTGTCGGGCACGGAGGGTGACCAGCCCGGCCACAGTGTACCGGTGGGGTCCGGGGCTCAGCTGGCGGAGCTACTGCCGAGCCAGCCGGAGGAGCAGAGCATCCTGGTGGCCACGGAGTTCACCGACCTGGCCAACACCACCATCCTGTACGTGCAGCCAGATGGCAGCCTGGTGGAGAGCTCCGGGCTGACGCCAGAGGAGCAGCAGGCTCTGCTGGAGCAGCTCACCAAGCAGCAGGTGGTCCAGGTCTCCGACACCGAGGCGGCTCAGCTGCTCCAGCAGGGCCAGCTGATCAAACCGGCCCACAGCGCAGCTCTGGACCCGAGTCAGCTGCAGCAGGTCATCAACCAGGTCACCAAGTCCCAGCAGCAGCAGGTCCAGGTCCAGGTGTCGCAGCAGCAGATCCACGTCCAAGTACCGCAGCAGCAGGTCCCGAAGCAGCAGATCCAGGTCCCCCAGCAGAACCTGAAGACCCCGAACAACGCCTCCCAGCAGCTGAAGAGCGTGGCCCAGCAGGTGGCCATGCAGACGGGAAGCTCAATCCCCTTGGTCCAGAAAAAGGTGGGTCACACGCTGAGAAAACCCATCTCGATTGGGCCCTGGACAGGTGATGTGGGTGAAACGTAACAGCAGGAGCTCAGAGTGGGCTGACGTCTCCACGTTTCTGATCAATAAACTGGTTTACCCAGAGTTTGCCTGCTGTTTACTTAACCACATGGTTAGTTTGCCTGGTTTTTCACCTTCAGAGAACATTAAGTGACCAGAGCCAGGAGCTCTGATTACTTAACGTTCTTCGGTTCAGAAACATAAAAAATGGGTTTGAATCTGAATTTTCATGGAGAACTTTAATCTTTTCACATTTGGAGCTTTGAAATGCTTCACACTGACGTAAGAACTCATCAGTCCATTTTCATTATCAATACTTCAGGAATCCTTAAACCAACTTCTTCATCGACTAGGTTTATGATCTTAATGTTGCCATGGTAACAAATCTCTGAATACACACACATCATGTGTTTGATCTGCTTTCTGTGTGTCTGTCCTTTCAGTCGGAACCCGTTAGGATCCAGATACAGGTGCCTCCCAAACAAGAAGTGAAGCCTGGCTCCGCCCCCCAGCAGAAAGTGGTCACTCAGCCACAGGTGAAGCTGTCAGCCAATGGCAGCGTGAGCAGCGCTCAGATTATCCACATCCAGCCCATGGTTGGTCAGGAGGGTCAGCAGTTCTTCCTGCAGCAGAATCCTGGAGACCCGCCCATCCAGCTGCTGCTACAAAGCCCCGCCCCTGTGGTCGGCTCACTGCTACCATTGGTCCACAAGCTGACAGGCCAGACGGCATCAGTAGCCTCCAGCGCAGGTCAGAAACCCACGGCATCACCAATCCGAGTGTCCACGGCACCCACTGTTAAGACCCCAACCCCTTCAATAATTAAGACTCCACCCACTACTGTGGCTAAAACTGTTAGCTTTCCATTAATTAAAACACCTGCTAATGGTACGGTGACTGCTGCCCGTAAAAGTCCCATTAAACCACCTGTCACAGTCACGGCGGTCTCAGTACAGACTGCCGCACCTGCTGCACAACCTGTCACAGCGGCTACGCCCTCTGCAGCCCCACCCCCTCCCACTAAGGACAGAAGTGAGCAAAAAGAGAAGGAGAAGAAGGCAAAGAAGAGGGAGAAAAAAGCAATGAAGGTCCAAACCCGGTCTGGGCGGGTCTCCAGACCGCCGAAGTACAAAGCCAAAGACTACAAGTTCATAAAGACAGAGGACCTCGCCGAAAGCCACCAGTCCGATTCCGACGACTACTCTGACATGAGCGTGGAGGAGGAGGACGGCGAGGGCAGCAGGAAGGATGGTGCCGCGCCCGGCAGCTCCCTCACCTACAGCCACAAGTCTCGGTCCCACCGGTGCCAGACCTGCGACAAGGCCTACATCGGTGCTGGCGGCCTGAACCGCCACTACAAACTGAACCCGACCCATGGGGAGCCAGAGCCACCCGGCGACCCACCGGGGAATGCACCGCACCCCCTCCCAGACGACAGCCAATCAGAGGAAACGGCAACAGGCGGCGTCAAAGAGGAGCAAGAGGAGAAAAATAAGGCCGACAAACCTGCTGCCACGGCAACAAATAAAGTGAGAAATCATCCACCAATCACAGCAGAGATCTGTGTCATCCTACAGTTTTTTCTTATTGTCTGTGTACAGTTAATAAGCTGGTAACTAACCAGTTAATTATAGCTAGTTACCCCTTCCTGCAGCTCAAACACTCAGGACACTCAGCTGTCGACAGTCTGCTTCAGGTGACTGTTGTCTGTCTGCAGGTGGAGGGGGGTCCAGCAGCAGCTGTAGGACTCAGGGGCCTCCATCATCGGGGCCCCGGCCGTCCCCGAGGACGAGGGCGAGGCAGGGGTCGGGGACGAGGGCGGGGACGGTCACTGGGACCGCCTCCTAAGGTGAGATTACTCGTGGAGTATGAATGTGATGAATCGCTGCCGGTGAGAGTACACGTTAGGGTTAGCCGGTCGTCATCGTTGCCGTGGCTGTTCTGTTGTAGTTTAATGACTTCAGCTTTTCAGCTCTTTGTTCTTGCTCAGGGAGAGAAATGAGAGCACACAGGTGGCACTGAGAGCATCTTCTTCCTAACTCCAGTTCATTTTCACTCCTGGCACAAACACCTGCTGCTGTGTAACCCGCTTCAGTTCACTCACTTCATCCTTTGTGAAGGGGATCTCTGAAGTACACAGAGAGCACAGCTGCTTGCTCCTCTGTCATTTCACCTGGTGATCCAGGTGTGCTTTGTCCCGATTCAAACTAACATAGTTGTTTAAAAACTCTACTTTCATCTTTCAGAAAACTCACAGTTCTCAGAAACATCGGTTCCGACACATTTACAGTGAAGCAGCATTCACACGCGCACACAGGCACACTTAAATTAAAAAAGGATAACTGTCGCCTTCAAAATAAAAGCAACAAAGTAGTACTGTCCTCCCACAAAATGGCAAAACACAGTAATCATTCTGTGTACGGTGGCTGTGATGGGACAAACTGCACGATGTGTGATCTCACGCAGGCCCTCGGGGATGCTTCGCTGTAAACTAAACCTTTATTCAACTCTTATTAAACCTCTGATTACGTCTGTTACCTGTGCAGGTGAGCTCCCCTGTACAGTAGTTTGCACAGAAACCTCCTCAGCCTCCTTTGTTAGCACTCAGGTGAATCTGATTGGTCATTTTTCACAGGTGACTGTGGGCCTCGGGAGCAGGAGAGGTCGTCGTGGTCGACCTCCGAAGTTTGGTGTTACCATGGTAACAGCAGAGCAGCAGGCAGAGAAAAGACGAGAGCGTCTAGAGGAGGTAAGGTGCAGGAAGTGGCTCCTTTCAGAGTAAAGGTCTTCAGAAATATCAATTAATCTGTAGTCACCTGATGTGCTGATACCTGAGCGTCCTGTCACGTCGCTCACAGCTGGTGGAGCAGTGTGAGGATGAGGAGCTGATGGACATCGTTCTTCCTCGTCTGACCAAAGTGATGAGTCTGTGGGAGCTAATGCTGGCAAAGGTACGCACACACAAAGGAGGAACATTTATCCACACCTGCCAGGATCAGTGACATCATCAGGGGCTCAGAATCAGAATACTTTGTTAATGCCGGAGGAAATTGGTGGAGCATGTTAGAAAATATTACAAACAGCTGTAATAAATGAATATCCTGGCAGCCCTCTCATCAAACCGACTCGTATTTTCTCTGTAAACGATGTGCAGCTATTGCAGTGTTTTCAGGACTCTTGTGTATCATGTGCCCTGGCTGTTCCAGGTGGAGCGCGGCGGTCCGGGTCGAACCCATTTCCCAGACATTTACCGTGAGTTTGAGTCCCTGCAGGCTCAGGTGAGGCAGGCCGCCCAGGATTACATCAGCAGCCCGCAGGGTGGAGCCACGCCTCTGGAAGTCAGGAACATCGAGGTGAGGCCCGTGCTGACATCAGAATGCCTGTTACAAGTGGACTGCGGCGTATAGGTGACCCAGACCGTCCTGTGTTTCAGGTGGCCAGGTCTCTAGGGATCCTGGACGAGGTGAACAGGATGAAGGTGGTTCCTGGAGCGTCTCCCGGCTCCAGTTCAACAAATAAGAACATCCGATACATGGAGGTAAGCACACCTGCATCCAGGTGGTTATAAGGAGATAACCCCCCCCACACACACATACACGTCCCTGCATAGTCATGTGGTCAGTCTAAGCAGCCAATCACAGTCTTAAAGTCGTAGCTGACGATGAGGTCGACCACAGCTTCTCACTGAGGTGTACTTGAAGGTTAGAGGTGCGGTTCTGATCCGGTTCAGTCCGATTGACTCAGTCTCCTTCCCAGAACTCCAAGATGCTGCCACCATCCAAGAGGTTCAAGATGGAAAACAGCGTCCCCGTGCATCACAACGGCCTCGAGACGCCAAAAACGGGTATGACTGGACTGTCCTAATCTACAGGTGCTACACCTAAATTACAGGTAAAACATGTATCTGTGCTTTCCTAATCTCTCTGCATGTCATCCAGGTGGGACTGCGGTGACCTCTGTGACCCCTCTGAAGTCCTGCTCGGTCTCTGTCTCTCCTCTCGTGATTCCAGAGGGAACCAGACTGTTGACGGTCTCTGCTGACACCTCCTCCAGGTGAGCTGCCTCCACCTCCTGTTTGCTGAGTATGTGTAGGATTGGGAGGTCCTGTGGTCCTTTCAGACATGAGATTAAAGCTGGTAGCCACGCCTTCAGGTGATGATGTGATCACAGGTGATCTGTGAGGTCAGGGTTTCTGTAACGTGGCGAATGTATTTTTACTCGGCCGTTTCTAGAAAATCGCGTTCAGGTGAGGTCACTTCTGTAACGTGCTCCTGTCTCACTGCACCAGTTGAACTGTCTGAATGTGTTTCTCACAGCTCCTCCCAGGCCCCGCCCCCTGACACCCCTATGGAAGTGACCCCAGGTGAGGACCACGACATCCACCAGGAACAGGCGCTAAGCTCTACGGACATCGGACCCCAGGTGATGGAGCTGGAGAAAGCTCTGGGTTCAGGTCCCAGTGACCCCACGGACACAAAGTCACCTGAGCCCGCCCCCGCACCTGAGCCCGCCCCTACACCTGGATCTGTCATCACACCTGAGTCCAGCCTGATCCAGACTCTAAGCCCCTCGGAGGCCAAAGAGCTACAGGAGGGCGAGGAGATCTACATCCAGACGGAGGGGCTGACGGTGCAGCTGGCAGAACCAGGCTCAGATGGGATCGTGATCGTTAACGGGCCAGATGGAACCACCATGCACATCCAGACCCCAGAGGGCGTGCCGCTGGAGGCGGTCCAGGCCCTGCTGGGCATTGAGGCGTCCGACGGAGCCAAAGCCCCCCAGTAAACACCTGGACCGGAACCAGCACCTGGTCTGTACCACGCTGACTTTTAAGGTGGTTTTAAGATGGAATGAGTCGGTGCTGCAGACAGAAGTACCTGCGACCATCCTGCAGGTAAACCTGCACTTGCGGCGCCCCCCTCAGGTTTCTGCTGGACTTTACAGCTGTAGTGAACACTGCCGCCTGCAGGGGGCGCCTGCTCTGACTCCGCCCTGCTGAGGACAACAGGGTGAACAATTCCGTTAACCTGACCCCGGAGCGTGCCTGGACCTGTAGGTCCGGTCGCCGTTTCTGGTTCAGACTGAAGCTCCTGTTGATGTTCGCTGTGACCTCAGCGCTGCGCTCCGAAACCAGAGTGATGGCGACAGGTGGTTTCACCTTCGTCCAGGTGTAGAAGCATGTTCTGCAGACTCTGCAGGTGAAAACTGTCCCCTCTGGGCTCCTGTACAGTGCAACTGATTGGCTCGTTTAGTTCCACCTGTGATGATGTCGTCAGCAGCCTCCCTGGTTTCCTGCACTCTGATTGGCTGTGAATGTGTAAACTTTGTGTTTGGACTCGTTGACCGTGAAGTGATCCGTTGGATGTTCATATGTAGATAAAGTTTAAAAAGTTGCACTATTTTATTACTTTTTATAAAATTCACACAAAGCGTTCTCCAAACGTGACGAGAACATTCGGCGAACTGACGCGACCACGGAGGGAAAAAACGTTGTCCTGTTCGAATGTTTCCTGTTCCTCCAATAAACTAAGCTGAACTCCACCCGCCTCAGAGTGTCTGAGTCCTCGCGCACACACACCTGTCAACAGTCATGTGATTGCTCCTTGAGGCGACTGATCGGCCTGCATTAGAGAGCAGACAGGTGTCTTCATTCCTCCATCTGCTCACCTGGTAGCAGCGGTCTGATCACCACTGCTTTAACCTGGAGGAGGTGGTTAAAGCAGCAGTGATCAGAGCGCTGCTACCAGGTGAGGAGGAGGAGCAGTGAAGACACCTGTCTGCTCTCTAACCAGGGACGTTCACCTTTTCCTTCCACTGAAAATTTAAAACATACACAACAGATTTAAAAGAACTTTATTGTACACTTTTCATGTGTACAAAGACCTGTGTCTTCATTTCAGGCACATAAACGCATCACATCCATACAGGGCGGGCTGTGCGCCTCAGCGCCCGGACGCCGTCAGTACAGGTAGAGTCTGACCAGGTGTGTCACTTCCAGTTTGAATGAACTCAGGAAATAGGCTTGCCACCGGTTCGTGATGTCACAAGAAAAACAAAAACGCTTCAAACGTAACATCGCCATGGCAACTGAACCCTTGAGCAGGTAAGTTCTTTGTGGAGATGTTTTATATTGATGATGTCATCAGAATAAGCCACACAAGTACAAGTGAGGGAACAGGTGAGCTCCACTATGCTGATGACAGGTCACTTATTGATCAGTGTGTTGGCTTTGATCTCAACACAAATAACCAATGAGGCTGAGTGAGTGTCCTTCATCGGGGTGGGGCCAGGGTCACACCTGCATCAGGTTTAATGGATGCTCAATAGAGTCACTGATCAGTCTGGCGTTCCTCTGTATCGACTCTTTTACACCCTTCGTCTCTGAAGTAGGCGGAGCTCCATCCCTCTGGCCGGGTGATGACCTCACAGTGGGCGGTGCCCGGTCTCCAGCAGCAACGCCTCCAGCCTGAGTCTGCTCTGCGTGGGAATGAACGGCTGATGGAGCCAGCAGGACATAAAGACCATGCAGAGGTCAGAGGTCACCGTGTGAGCCACTTCCTGCAGGATTGTCTGTTTCAAGAGGAGCTCCTGATGGAACGAGTCCAGCAGCACCTGAGAGATTTCACCTGAAACACACACACACAAATTAAACCTTTACAATGATCCAATGAGATCACAGAATGCATCTTCACAACAGGACAGGTGAGTGTGCTGACATCACTCAGGGTCACGTTACAGGAAGCAGGCTCAGTTACGACTGAGTTTGTTAATCTCGACATGAGGGAAACTCAGGTTTTCTGTCCCAGAAAGAGAGGTAGCGTGAACTATGAGACGGTAACCATGGTAACAGACTCTGTGAACCTAACCTTATGCTGGCAGGTGTTTTTTGCCTGACTCCTCCCCTCCCGCTGCACCTGAACCAGCTGACTGACCTCAGATTCATGAAGTCAGAGCTGTCAGTGCTCAGAGGAGAGAATCTGCAGAACACTGAAGTCTCAGATTTATGTCAGTCTGTTATTTTTGTGTTTAACACGAAGCTCTGACAGTCAGTCAATAATCAATATATCAGGACGGAGACGGCGATGACATCACAGATTTATCGTCATCTGTAGTCTTCATCTTTGTGACTCTGTGGACAGCGCACTGCAAACATTTACTGTGTTACACGCTGATCACTGATCATAATCAATCACACTGATTGATCATTTCTCATAGCCACACTGATAAATGTGAGTCACAGCTGGAGTTCGGAGATGGTGAGAATATCTGAGTGAAGATGAGCTCAGATGACTTTTAGACTCTTAAACTGAACTAAATGTGTTAAAAGGTGATGTTGCAAAGCAGCTGCAGACAGTCTGGTAGTAATCTGATTACATTTCAGTCATTGAATGATGTCAAACCACATTTTAAAGGTTTAGAGTCTGGGCCTCGACATGTTTGGATCCACTTGAAGGAATCACAGGCTCCATTTCCACGGAAGTACGGATCACAGATTCAGATCTGATCCGGTTCTGTTCCGGTCCTTTCCCAGCTCATCTCGTGTGGATCTATTCTGGATCGTTCATAGAGGTTTATTTTGGCCCGACAGCTTCTGCATTCCTGACTTGAGTCAAAGCTGAGCCGTGTTTGTCTTTTATGATCAGACTCATCAGCTGGGAAAGTTTCGTTTTTTAACGGTGACTGTCAGGCAGCCGTCATCGATCGTGAGGTTGATATGAGATCAGATCATAAGTCCTTAAGCATTTTTATCCAATAATGGCAGAAATAATGGAATTCCCTGGTATTACTGATGGAACGGTCATAAACTGAAGCGGAAACAATTTAATAAAGTCTGAGTGGAGGTCGGATCTGCCTGGAGGTTGTTGCTACGGGCAACTAATCTCACAGCTCCATCACTAAACTGTGTCTGATCTGTCAGTTTGTAGCTGAATCATTAGGTTTAAAATGAAACGTAAAATTAGGATTCAGCTTCATCTGAGCAGAGTCCAAGCTGCTACATGGTTTCCATCAGTTTGGGCCACTCTGTCATCATCACAGCCAGAAGAAAATATCGTTTATTTTCAAGTCCACAATCATCTTGCTGTTTTTACATCATGATCAGCACCGACAGGTGTTCCTCTGGATTAAAATGGAGGCACTGCTCTTTATTTACCTGTTGCCATGGTGACTCACTGAATTGGGCTTCTATCGTTCTATTACTCTCCCCTCATCCCAACCGGTTGCGGCAGGTGGCCGCCCCTCCCTGAGATGGTTCTGCTGGTGGTTTCTTCCTGCATGTCTCTATGGTTAATGATAGCAGCCTCCTGTGACTGTGAAGGCGGGGCTAGGACTGTTGAACTAGGGTTTGGGGTCAGGGGGGTCAGGGCTCTCGTTCTTGGACAGTTCAAAACTTTTCCGTTTAATCAGGCCTTCTGCTGATATTCAATTCAATTTTATTTATACAGCGCCAAATCACAACAACAGTCGCCTCACGGTGCTTTATATCGTAGGTAGACCCTACAATAATACACACATATTCTCTTGTTATTTGTGTTTTTTACCTTAAATTTTGTTAATTATGGTTCTTTGTTTATATTGTTTTTTAATTGCTGTTTAGCACTATGTGGCTGTTATTTCTGTGGAAAGTGCTATATAATTACATTTTTATATTTACTTTCTTACTTACTAGGGTCAGGGCTGTTGCTGGTACAGCCCAGCAGCTAACATCTGGTTAATCTGACACATTTTGCAGGATCCATTTCTAGTTTCTTCCTCTCTTTCAGCTTTTCAGCTCCACCCTTTTTGGTTTTTTTGCATACATCAGTGTCAAACACTTCTAACACATTAAACTCTGTTCTATGAGGTGCAGAACCACACAAGGAAGGTAGGTGTGAGGATGCAGTAAGAGATTTGATTGGGTAATCCAGTGTGAGTAATGAAAATGAACCAACAGCTTGTTGTCAGTGCTTGTGGCCCTTTAAGACGGCCACAGCCCGTACGATTACATCGGCCCACACGTTCATCCGGTGGGCCCGATTACCGGTGCAGCCATGCTGCTCACCAAACTCTCCGGTGCTCCAGCTGTGAAACAGAGGAGTTTTTCTTCCTTCGGCTCCGAACTGAAACGCCTCCAGATCCTCTACTCCACGTTGTGATGTCATCAGACGATCCATCTTCGTCACCACAGCAGCCTGACAGGAAACAAGAAATGATGTCACACAGTGTTTAAGAGGTCTCGATGCATGCTCAATGATCCAGGTAAGTAAATCCCAAAAAAGTTGATCCTGTTCATTTCTTCTTCGAGACCGAAGAAGTCACGTGGATGAGTGACGAAACGTTTCTCCCACTGAGGACGGCGCGTCCACATGAACAGAATCATATCTGATCAGCCTATCAGAGCAGAGCATGGATTTGATTTCAGATGCATCGGTCACATGACACGGGTAAAATGCTTGTCATGTGAGCGCGCTCAGAGGCTCCAGCAGAACACTGATAACCTCCTTCCTGATTCCTGTTATTGATTATCTTGATTGATTAGCTCTGTCTGGGAGTTCAGGTTTAACTGATCCAGTTCACTCAGAGAAAGCTGGGATATGTTGAACCTGATGATGGCATCACTTTAAAACCAAGAAACTGAGATTCAATTTAACTTTATTCATAAAGCAGTAGTTTGCAACAGCCCGAGGAGGAGGAGCCTCAGTCTGGGTCACATGTTCAGTCAAGATCAATACTGATCAGCTTTTGTTCAGTGGTCAATAAAAGCTGTCTTTTTTACTTTCTTTTGAAACTTCTGTGTGAGCTTTTATTCTCTGCACTCAGATTATTGATCACCGATTGGTGACTAGTCCTCTGGACTGATGGAGCTGCTGTGTGTGTGAGATTATTGATTATCGATCAGATTCTGAACTAGTGTTTTGTTTTTGTCTCTAAACCTAAGTGTAAATAAAGTTTTTTGAAGCTTTACCATTTTGTCAACGACTTCCTGCAGTTTGAGACATTTGTCCTGCAGCTCGGTGGCTCCACCCATGTGCTGTGGTGAGGAAGAGGGTGGCGGCGATGAAGAGTCATTGAGCAGCAGCTGATCACTCTGAGCGCTGAAAACACATTTCAGATCGATCATGTGATTGATCAACACCCAGCTTTCCTGAGATCATCAGTAAACTGACCGCCTCATGTTGACGATGCTGGCCGCCGCCATGAACCCGTCCTCATTCAACTTGTCCCACCGCAGCATCAGGTTGTGCCAGTCGGCGGCGTTGTCTTTGATCTTTCTCGCACTTCCTGTGACTGCAGTGGACTTCCTGTTTACTGACGTCACTGAGATGTCACCTGAGAACAGAGTCACATGATTTTGTTGGGATGATTTTAGTGACAAAGCGTGCAGGTGACATGACAAGACGATCGATAAAACCCGCGCGGTCTCGTCTTCACACCTGCAGGTAGACGCACACCTGAGGACAGTTTGTTGCTTGAGGTCCTCAAAGTGCAGCTCGCCACCTCACAGCGGCCTCTATCACTTCCTGTGATGTCACGGCTCAGAACATGACAACAACATTTCTGAACTTTTGTCAAAAAAAAAGAAAAAAGATACAAATGTCAAAAATAGAAGAAAAATGAAGTAAACCAAAATAAAAACTCATCACTGACCAGTCAAAGACATGATACCACTTTTACCTGTGCAGCCTTCAGGAAGTCACCTCATTACATCATCACTCAGCCATCAAAGGACGACTGTAACTAACCCTAACCCGTATCCACAATTTCTTTCCTCGTCCGGCTTCACTGATCCTGACCTCGTCCACTCGAGTTCTGCAGCAGAGGTCACCTTATCCAGGTAACCTAGGGTTTACCTGGCTTTAGCTGGGTCATGGGGTATTTCACCATGGTAACTCTGCGGTCTGAATCGATTGCGTTTCCTGCTGATCAGTCATTGATAGCAAGCTGCCCACCTTCACGGTCCACGTGACTCCAGGTTAACTCTCAGTTACCTGGCTAAGGTGAAATCCTACCTCACGGCCCTCAGGTGTGGTATACATTTGACGTCATTCTTTGTTGTCGTTCTGGTGTCTCAGCTCTGACCCCGAGCGCGCGCCCACGTGACCTCTGATCAATAACGCCAGTCAGCTGATACCCTTTGCTGCGCGTGCCATCGATCAACTGGTTAGTCACGTGTGGATCGATTATCAATCACCCACCTTCCATGTGATCGATCAGCTCCACGCGCTCAGCTTCTTCTTCGTTGGTTTTCTTCCCGTCGTCTTCTTTGACGGCGGGTGTCTGGTTTCCGGTCTCGGCTCTCCTCAGGTGAACTTTACCTTAAACTGATTTTCTGCTTTTACGCGTGACTGATGATGCCGCCCTTTCAACCCTCTGACATGCGCAATGACGTCTGAAACTTACTGGCAGTGACGTCAGCACTGCGCCCGGATGTTGTAAGTAGGTGTCACTGCGCCTGCGCTAACAGTGGGACTGTCGGACTGTATTGTGTTTCTACTGATTCTCTTTTTCTGTGGAGATCTTCTAAAAGCTGCCGGTAATTAATAATATCGCGCAGGCGCAGTCAGAGTGAGAAGAACTGTCGGAGCTGACCACAGACACGATCAGGGATCGATATCAGCTGATCAGAAAGGCGGTGTTGTGGCTGTGATGACCTCAGGGCCGCTGCTCAGGTGATCGGAGTTCCGTGATCGATAATCGGAGGTGAGAGATGGCGCTGCAGCTTCCGGCCGAGTTATGGCTGAAGGTGTTCAGCTTCCTGACCTGGAGGGACAAACTGAGCGTGCGCTGCACCTGCTCATACTTCAGACACCTGCTGGATAAGTCCCGCCCCCTGTGGAGGGGCTTCAGTGTGGTGCTGCAGAACTTCTCGCGCTACAACCGCTCGTTCTGGCGCAGCCTGGCTCAGAGGCACGTGGGCAACGTGCTGCTTCGCTCAGGTAAGAGGAAGCACCTGAAGCAGCTGCACGCCTGGCTGCCAGCGCTCTGCGCCCTGCGACTGGACAACTGGAGAGAAGGGGGCATGGATGATCTCAGACTGTTCCGCCAGCTGCAGCGACTGTCCGTCACTTCCTGTTCCACGCCGCTGAGGAACCTGGACTTCCTGTTTCCTCTGAGTCAGCAGCTGACGCAGCTCGGCCTCTGTAACGTGCAGCTCACCTGTTCGGCCTCTCACCTGTTGGCCGCCGTTGGTCAGCTGACCCGTCTCACCTCACTGCTGCTCCACCACGACGGCAGCCTAAGGGTCCCGTCGCTCAGCGGCGTCCTCGCTCACCTGACCGAGCTCACACACCTGTCCTGGACCATGATCACCTACAGGACGCTCCCACACGACTTCTTCAACCCCGCCCACCACATAGGTAGGCACACCTGGATCAGTCGCTCTCAGAGATATTTAATAGTTAGATTATTGATCTTGAAGGTTAGTCACTGGTGTGTTCTACCTTCCGCCTGAACCCGCATCACCTATGAGATGGAACAGAGACAGGTGAGATCACACGTCACGTGACTCAGGTGTGTTTGTCGTCCAGCAGGTGACGCCACACTGCGGCTGCTGGACCTGCAGCTGCTGAATTATGACGCTGTGGTGACACAGGAAACGCTGAAGCCTTTGTCCCGCCTCCGTAGCCTGTCAGTGTTCCACCTGTACTCTGTACCTGGACCCACCTGTCACCTGCAGACATGGCTGACGTCACTGCCACACCTGGCCAGCCTCAGCATCCACGGTGATTGTCTGTTTCTCCCCTTCGTATTTGTCTGCCTGAGCATTTCTCAGATGTCACGTGACCTCACTCTGCCTGTTCAATAGGAGGGCACCCCCTGGCAGTGTACGCTGACTTCCTGCCCACCTCGCTGCTCAGCCTGACGCTGTGCGTGGACCTGCAGCCCAATGACCTGCGGGTGGTCTCCGCCCGGGCGCCGCAGCTGGAGCACCTGCACCTGGAGCCCTGGAGCTCGTCATCTGACCTGGTGAGACTCTTCCCACAGCTGTTCCCTCATCTGAAAACGCTGCGCATCAGGTGAGCCCGACGCATCGTACGCGGTGTCTCTGTTGTAAGTGTCTTGATGGTTTCCATGGTAACCTGCTGTCTTTGTTTCAGGCACCAGAACGTGTCCGACGACGACTTCCTGCAGCTGCAGCGACTGCGGCACCTCGACACTCTGGAGGTTCTGGACTCGTACTACAGACCTGACCCGAGCGACCCAAGCCGGGTCGTCTTCGAGCCGAGTCCTCGTCTGCTGAAGCTGACCTCTGACCTGCAAAGACTGACCAATCACAGAGTGCGAGTCATCACCAGCTCACATGGAGACCTGCTCAGCTGCCACTGTGTCTGACCAGTCAGAGAGTCTGACTGCCAAAGGTGGGTCAAGGTGTAAAACAAAACGTGGGCCATCGCATCGCCGTTCATTCATTCTTTCACCTGTCTTCTCCTCACAGATACGGTATGAAAGAAAGAACGAGATCATCACCATCATCATCACCACCATTACCATCATCACCATCATCAGAGGGGGAGGAGACACCGCAGGTTCAGAGCTTCTGAGTAGTCATGGTTACACTCAATGATATGGCGAGGGTCCGGCCGCAGCTGCCGTTATCACTGCTGCATTCTGGGTAATAACTTTGCTAATCAATCACTTTATTGAACCTTTTGATTTCAGACACTGAATGTATTTTGGGACTGGTTAATAAATAAAAACAGTTGTTTGTTTTTTTTTTATTTGATTTATTTCACAGTTTGAACTTTAACCTTTCTCTGAGGTCACAACATATTTGAATCTTGAATAGTGACGTGTGTTTTCTGTAAACGTCAACATAAAACTTCTTCCTGTTGTGATTTTTAAAAAAACATTTCTAACCCTTTTTTCTGCTTCAAAAAACAAACAAACAAACATTTGAAAAAAAAAAAAAAAAAAAAAAAAAAAATTTAA
>VVHJ01032827.1:0-13662 GCA_015107715.1 Tylochromis polylepis | reverse complement strand
CTAAGATCCTGTGGGACTTCCAGATACAGACGGACAAAATGGTGGTGGCTAACCAACCATAGTGGTTGGTGGACAAGCAGAGGAAGACAGCCGTAGTGATAGACATAGCGATACCGAATGACAGCAACATCAGGAAGAAGGAACACGAGAAGCTTGAGAAATACCAAGGGCTCAGAGAAGAGCTCGAGAAGATGTGGAGGGTGAAGGTAACAGTTGTCCCAGTGGTAATCGGAGCACTAGGCACAGTGACTCCCAAGCTAGGCGAGTGGCTCCAGCAGATCCCAGGAACAACATTGGAGATCTCTGTCCAGAAGAGCGCAGTCCTAGGAACAGCTAAGATACTGCGCAGGACCCTCAAGCTCCCAGGCCTCTGGTAGAGGACCCGAGCTTGGAGGATAAAGACCGCCCGCAAGGATGAGAGGGGAATTTATTATTTTTTTATATATGAATTGCCAAAAGTGGCAAATGTCTTATAGCCCTTTGTGTTTATGGAGAAAGAAAGCTCTTGTCTACAAAACTTGTCATGCTGGAGGTCATCCTGATTTATATTTAACATGGAGGAGTTCCTATGACCAAGCCATTTTGTTTTGTCCCCTGAGCAATGGGTGGAACTTCAAGTTCTCATAGAAAGAACCTCTAGCTCCTTGTTAATGTCGCTGTTGTTGTTGGTTCTTAACTCAGAACAGTCAAACAGCAACATTTTTAAAAAAGTACTATTTCCCTTAAAATTTTTGGTGCTTAGATGTAAAGCATTAGATGATGAAAAAAACAAGCATCTGCATTTACGAGTTAAAAGACAATATTACATTTTGAAAGTTTCAAAACACTTTTTTTCCAATAGTGAAAGTAATTATCTGTAAGGAAACCTTTCAGCCAGACTAAAGAAAAAGATGAGATTGTTATAAAAGTGTCTTCAAAGTGAATAAAACTAATGCTGCTTCATGCAGAGTATTGTAATAACATTGCTTAATGTTATTACCATATGTGATGCTCTATGTGATGCTGATGAATAAAAACTGATTACAGCAGGATTTTTCAGATACCAAACCTTATAGCAAATGCCTAAAACTGCATGTATTGGTATTTTTGGAAAGTACTGTATTTTTTATTTGTACAAACTTACCAACTGCCTCTGACAGTCCATAGACACGCTGGCCATAGGCATCTGTCTTGTCCCAGATAAATGTGTATGATAGATTTGGTTGGGCAGGGAACCATTTCTGGAAAAGGCGGCCCACCACTGCCACCATCAGGTGAACCTGGATTGACAGGAAAAGGTTAACTTCATTGGTACTGATTAATTCACAGAAAATAGTAATGGTAGGCATTTTTTTTTTGAGGTGCAGCTTCAAATCCTGGGAAATATCACTTATCACACCTTCATCAGATTGAACGGTATTGATGTCTGTGTCATGGTGACTTTCAGGACCGGTTTATATCCTGCTGCTCTGGAGCTAAGGTAGATCAAGTTTAAATCACTGCCAGGTATTGAAGTCTGTTCTTGTAGAACCTATAGAAGGGAAAAAAAAAAACAGACCAGACACATCAGTACCCAGTATTTCACGGTTCCAAATTACATCCTCGGCATCACTTTCACTGGTAATACACTGCTAAATAGCACAGTTTCATATGGCCACTGGTACACTGGTGTGCATTGTGAATGTTCACAAGAAAGAGAAAAACAAGCATTGCACCCAAGGCAGGTCAGGGTATTTCAAGCTGTTTTCCTACTCTAAGTGGTTTACAGTACTGGACAAGGTAGCTTTATTTTTATGTAAATACGTGAATGACCAAAAAAGTGTGTACTAATGCAACTGCTATAAATGAAATACTATTCAATTTACCTAGAACTATAAAAAATAAAAATAAATAAAGCTTCAATAAGGTGGATCACCAAAGGTGGATCTCACACACAAAGACACAAAACGGATCATAACACACCGATACTTCCTTGACCTTTCTGATAGCTAAAGTGAGCCAACTGTGTGTTCAATGATGGCTGTCCACAGTGAACAGAGATGGCCTCTTTTATTCCTTTTTCAAACCACCTGTCTTCTCTGTCCCTTTGGAAATAGGGTAGGTGTGGACAGAGTGATGGATATCAGCTGTGTTGGCCAGCCTTGCCTGTCACTGTCCACTGAACCCACTGCTCTACACGTCCCCTGCAGCTGAGGCACGACACCACACCCCGCCACATTCCTTATGCGAACGAAGTGCAGTAAGGGCAAAATTAGAGTGACTCAAGAGACTACCAATGAGAGGGAAGAATACAACTGATTGATATATGACCTGCAAGTAACTGGATTAGAGATTCATTCAGGCAACCAGAGCCTGGAATGTCTGTAAGAAACCAGCTGGCAGCTTCAAAACAATCACAGTTCCAGTGTGCATGCAGCTTAATGGCCCAGTTCAATTGACAGCCATGCATATGCATACCATAATGCTGCTCCCTTCATTTTCTTCATGCTCCTTTCCTTATTCATTTTTTGCATTTCTGGTACAGGTTCAGCTTGGTTTCATCAGTCCAAACATTTTTCTATCATAGTCTTGTAGTTGTTTTCTGGCAAAATCTAATCTTGTCTTTTTGCTCTTGAGTGTAACCAGTGGTTTGCACCTTGCTATAAACCCTCTGTTTTAGACTTTGGCAGTCATGCCTACCTCGTCAAGAGTGTTCTCAACTTGGTTTTATGTTGTGAACGTTTAATTTAGAAACCTAAGAGACAATTCTGCAAGTCCTCTTTCACTTGCATCAAAAGTTTAACACACTGAATCAATTCCAGATATTTTATCTGCTTAATTTGTCAGATAATAATCAGGACATAGGCATGTCACTGCTTATCAGTGAACTGTCCATTTACCTCGGAGATTGTGAATATGAGATTATGTATAAAAATGTCCATTATTCATAAACAGTTAATATAATACTTTCGTTAAACCTCATAAAAAAGTTCAGTCACACACTGATTGTGAAGAGAAACTGATGTTTGGTTTCTGTGCGTGTTTGAAGTCTGTGGTGCAAAGCAGAAGTGCAAGCAGTCACAATTTAGACAGTTAAATTTAAAAATAGCAGTGATGCTGGAAGCTGTCTAGACATGCCACAGAAGGTGATCAGCCAAATTTAAATCTGATAAGGTTTTCAATTTTTATGGTTCTTTTCCCAGAACCTTTTGTTCATACATCATAACTAAGAGTAGGTCATTGGAGTAGGTTGCTCCTAAAGTTTTTGACATTGCCCCCTTGCAAAGCTCTGCCTAGTGCCTAAAGGACTGCCGTGAGGAGTTAGAACCAACAGAAGTTATTGAATATAAAGCAAGAAAGATTGTAAGTTTCACTGCCAATTACACTGTAGAGATCGCATGTTCCTGATTTCTACCTGCTCCAGTTTACTTCCACAAATCTAGAGGTATGAGTTTGTCTGTCTTAATGTTTGTACTTTTATGGTCTAAACTACAGCATTTTAGGGGTCTGTCAATAAACATTTGAAAAAACACATCATTAAACTCCAAATGAGACATAAATTCCTATCCTAGTGTAAAGATGGGAGGTAAGTTATCAAAGCTGTACAACAGGACAGACGCTGAGAAGACTTCTAAAAAGGGAGCGGGAGAAGAACTGATTGAGAATACATTGAAAAAAAAGTCCTGAGGGAATACTCCATTTGGAGTGTTATACTTCTCAGCTGCACTATTGCCTTTTCATTAGCTGGGCATTTAGCATTCATTACAGATCCATTTCATCCCCTTTAAGACTGGCCTTTTCACTGCCCTCCCCTCTAATGGAGCCAGCTCCACCAAAAGCTAAGAAGCAGTTTTCCATTTGCTTGCTTTTGATCTACACTCAAACGCGCGCGCGCACACACACGCACACACACACACACGCGCACACACACACACACACACACACACACACACACACACACACACAAAGTGATATATGCACTTGTACACCAATCAAGGTTTGCAGCCTACGTGAGCTCCGGCACATGCTGAGAAAACAGTGCCTTTATGGCTGTCCTCCTCATTGCATTGTCTCCAGTATAACTGATTGAAACACACTGTTTCACACACATACACACACGCATGAATACACAAAAGGTTTGGTACTTGGGTATCAGCGTCAGTCTTAATGAACCTGTCTCCAGGGGGCGGGGCTGGGGTAATGTCCCACACAAAGAGCTCCCGCTGGTCTGCTGAGCGAACCAGAGGCCAACAGATTAACTTGCATTACATCAGCATCTCCACAATACACCTAATGAGGGAGGGATTATGTCCATATGCCTGAGTGTGTAAATGTGCATGTTGGCTCTCCTGGCAGTATTGCATCACTAATTAAATGCGATGACTCACTTTTGCTGATTCCGTGTCCATTCACCTGTGCAAATTTCAGAAGCACATACAGATGTATATCTTAACATATAGACTGTGTGCCCCTGAAGCTGCACCAGAGGTGGGAAGCAACAAAGTACAATTACTCTGTTACTAGGTATGGGAACTGAAAAGATTCCATTATCAATATCACTTACTGATTTGATTCCTTGTTGGTTCATGTATCAATTTCTTAAAAGAAATTCAGAACATTGCTTACTAAAATTACTTACATTAATTATAGTAATTACTTACAGTAATTACATTACTTTCACATTTCTATGTAAAATGACCTGTAACACATATTTCATAGCTTCATAATTAGCATTTAACAAAATAAACCTGAGGCTACAGTCCCGGACATCAACACATATCCTAATGAATACACACATATAATATGATCTTTCTCTTACTATTTACGTAAGAACACAATGCCACCAACACAAAGAAAAGATGAAAAGCATCGCCACAATGATTCTAGTTTAGGTTCTTTTCTAGTTCTAGGTAGAAATGGAGACCGCAGCCTGACTGCTCATCACTGCCTTTTAATCACAGAAGATCAGGCTCTGGTTGCTGTACTGGAGTCTGCATAGCTCAGCTTTAAAATCACTTTGGGTTCTTGGTGAGCTTAGCCATAGAATGCTGTCTTTTCTTGGTGCTTGCAAAGAGCTGAATTTGTGTTAGCAGCATGATGCAGTTGTTTCTGTCCTGGATGCAGTTTTCACTTTACCATCACGCCCTTGTCCTTTTGTGTAATAAAAATCAAAATATTTTTCATATCCACACTGAAGATTGTGCCACTATTTTCCTCCTCCAGCAGAAGAACTGAAATCAGCTGATTGTAGTGCAAGCGCAAGTGGAACCGATAGTGGATCGCAGGATCGATAGGTGAGCACATTAACAATTCGAAGGAATATAACTACGATTCCCATGCCTATTTGTTACTGTATTTAAAAAGAGGTATATGTTCTTTACTTTAAGTATTTATTTTTTTGACAACTTTTAACTTATATTCCTGAAATTTTAACATGAATATCTGTACTTACTCCTTACACTTTCATAACAAACTTGTTATTTTAGGTTTAATGCATATGAGGGGAGTTTTTGTTTCATGTCACTGCATGCCTTCCAGTCCTCAAATTGAATTCAACCTAAAAGAAGGGACAATAACAGAGACAATCCTGTTGGTGTATCTATCATTGGTACTTATCGCACATGCCAAGATGATGTGTTGTACTATACTCAGGGGTTAAAGTGGGCCGGAATGATCTGGAATGGTATTTTTGGTGCAGGTGTCTAGAAGTTGTATTGTGGTAATTTAGCAACTACTAAGCATTGGAGAAGATGAGCAAGCATAAAGGGAAGAACATTTTTTTAAATGGCAGGTCATTTTAAATGCAATATTTCTAACAGTTCAAAACATATCAGCAAACACACAAAGTGTTTCTGTGCAGTTTGTTGCAAAGTGTATCTATTAGCTAAAGATACAGCTTCTATATTTCCTAGGGAGACAAGAATGTGAGGTAACTTCATTCAGACATAGAGAACTATGTAGCAAAGACAGGACAGGAGAAGAAGAACAACTAAGAAAAAGAGTTATTTTTAAACGTAAGGATTCCACACTGATGTTTGATAAACTGAGGAATTAAAGCTAACTGTGCTGCTTGTGATGAAATCTGCTGTAGAGAACTATGGTGGCCTGCTGCAGAGTGAATGTGGTGTTCATGGTCAAAATTAATGGCAGGAGACATCTATTTAAATTTAAGTTAATAAAGCAGATGAGATTCACTCACTAAATTCCACCTATATGCCAGCTCTAAGTTGTCTCAGGTTTGAAACTCAGCCATGATATATCATGTATCATCAACTCCTGTCTTGTTGAATTCAGTTGTGAAAAATTTTATGCTAGCCGCCCTATATCAAATGGCAGACACCTACAGTTCATTGCAGTCTTGCACAAAACAGTGGCTGACAATTAAAGATTCTTTTTCAAAATTGTCATTGGATAAACAGCATGTCAGTACTGTTGGTTGTTGACTGTTTAGGGACAGCTCAGTACAAAAAAGGGGGGGGGGGGAGAAATATATTAAAATGATAGAAAACATCATGTTCTAAGCAGGGCAGCAGCAGCCTGTCCTCCTCAGCCTTCTGACACCACTTCATACATACTGCCTGTCCAACATGAGCTGATGTTGAGATACTTATTATCAGAATTTTGATAATGGATTTAAAAAACAAACAAACAAACAAACAAACAAAACAAATATTTCATAGATGCTTAAATAGATTGTGTTTAAGTATGATTTCAGTACCTCCACACAAGCAAAAGGAGAATGTGTTTGGTGACAAGCACCAGGTTCTTTTGCAGACTATGATTTGTTTATATAGCACATTTCATTACAAATTAAATGTGCATTAAACGTAATCTGTTTATCATTACAAGATTTTAAAAATCTATGTAGATCTACAAGGCAATAAAAAATAATAAAACAAAACTTTACAAAGAAATCTAATACAAGTATAAATATGTTCAAATTTCTGTATATGTGTCAGGTCTCTGGCTGCATTCTGAACAAGCTGAAGTCATCCTACTGACGATTTGGATAATATGGCAAATAAAGACTTGCAATAGTCTAACCTGCTTAAGTGATAGAAGGCAATCCTGGTAATCTTATTAATATGATTATCAAAACTGATATTTATTTTTTAATTATTATCATTGCAGTATTTACCGATTTGTCAAGTGCCTTGAAGCAACTAAATTTGAATTGAACTGAACTGAGATCACTGTCTAAAATTATGCCAAGGTTCCTGACTTGCTCACTGTGTTTCAGATTAATGGATGATGATAAATGATAAATATGATCACATTTTCTATCTCTGACTTTCTGGACCAGTACCAGTATTTCTGTCTTGTCTCTGTTCAGTGCTAGAAAGACATCCAACAGTTAATGTCAAGCAGTGGAGCTCATTAGTTTGTGCACAAGGGTTACATCGTCAGAGAAAAATAAGTACAGCTAGGTAGGTAGGTAGAGGGTTTCCCTCTGATAGGTTCCTCCAGGAAATTCAGTAGTTGCTCTCTGATGCATCTACTGGCGTGTGAATGTGAAAGACATTTAACTCCAAGCTTTTTGGATGTATGCCATCAAATCTGAATAACTGACTGCATTCCCAGAAGAGACTGAAATTGTCAGTGAAAGAGACGTTGTGCCCAGCGTATGTTGAGTCAGACAATAACCTAATGAAATGCTTCACAGCATGGCCACATCGTTTTTAATTAGTTTAGATTGCTCTTGCGAATATCATTTGCTCCTACATGTCAATGACTTTTGCAATGTCTGGTCTCTTTACAAGAATTACTATTGCTTTTTCCTCTTTGTCTCAGAGAAAAGGTCCAAGAGTTGTCACCTCCTGTGGGCAAAGTCTTTTGGACTTTTTCTTGGTCAGCCTAACGGTGGAATAGAGGGGACGTTAACTGGAACCTGGATCCTGCTCTGCGGCGCAGGACTGCCTATGGACTCTGGTATGACAGCGAACATTCCATCTTCCCTAGCATGTCATACTTGTTGGTCAGTGCAATGATGACCAGCAAAGTGAGGGTGGAACAGGTTCACAATTTGGGCTTGGCTCCAAGCCCATACATCTGCTTGCTGGGGAACCAAACCATGAAACTGTGGTATTGTTCAAAGTGCAACAGAATTTCTTTCTGCCGGATTTGGTAAAAGTTGCAAAGTTGTGCTATTTTCAGGTTGAGCCAAAGACATCCAGAACAACCACAAGATGAGTGACAGCATTGGTAACAGTTGTGTGGCGGGTCTCTGGGGTGGAATCCATCTCTTTATTGTGCAGGTAGCGACCAAAGATGGGATCCGCAAAAGAGAAAACTACCAAAAGGCAGTTTATGTGCTAGCAAAAATGATTTTGTTATTCAAACAAAACTAAAGCAAAAAATTAGCAGAAACAAAAGCTAGTTTTGACAGCAAACTAGCAGCAATCTACCAGAATCGTACAGTCAGGTGAGGCGTTTAAGCAAAGTGAAGCAACATGTACATGATTGAGTTCAGATTACTCTTGTTGCCACAGGCAGGGCACCATTCAAAATGAATGAGATGCGAAAGTGTTAAAAGTGTGAACCATTTACGTATGATTCCATTTATAAATATGAGCTGTGAAAGGGAGGATTTCATTATTTATCAGAGGAATACACATTTGTTGGGAGCACTTAATTCCTGTTTTTTTTTTTGGACTGCCTATACAATCACAGGCTCAGTCTGTCCATAACCTTGCACAGACTACCTGTGAAATTACAGATTACTGTTGGCATTTCAGATGCACCCACTCCAAGCAAACTTGGTTGCAACTTTTCTGATCATCTGGGTGCTTGTGTTTCTTGTTTTGCTGCTATTTTTTGTGAGTAAATTGCTAAATTAACTGTTATTATGGATAAGATTTCAACCCATATTGCAACAAACTGTAATTTTCCGTTTTTCTTTGTGTGAAAATAATCTGTGTAGTGGTGTTTTTGTGTGTCTGTTTTTCCCTGTGTTATGCTTCTCTCCACAGGGTTTTATTAGACTTGAAGTACCTCTGGTTCAGATTTCAACTTTTTTTTCCATCTTCAATTTCAGTCTCATTCTTTCTCCTTTTTCTTCCTGCACTTTAAACAATCAGCTGATAAATGGTAGAGTGAACTAAAGTGGAGACATGGATATTAATTTTATTTTTATTGAACAAAAGGATAAGAATATGATGGTAAAGTGCAAATGGTCTACAGGACAGAACCATTATTGTTAACACAAATTTGCAAGCATCTGCACAAATAGCATGCAAATACAAAGCTAGCCAAGAACCCACAGTGATGTACGCAGACACCAGCTCAGCAGCCAGAGCCTGATCTTACTGATCTTTTACATGTTTCTACAGCGGAATCACTGTGGCGATCTCACTTAAGGGATTTGTGTGGGACTGAATCCTATGAATTATATAGTTAACTGGTAATTATGAAACAATGCATTTCAGGCCAATTTATGTAATAATGAGAAAGAAATGTAATGAGTAGTGTAACAAATTACTTTATCCAACAGTTATTAATGTACAGCATTACTTTTAAGAAAAGTAACCAGTAATTTGTAATACATTGCTTTTTTTGAGTAATGATCCCTACACTGCTGGCACTATAGCAGCCAAATATGATGCAGGAAAAGTGATGTTGTGTAGTCTGATACTTGCATTAGGCTGGTTGTTCAGTTGGAGGATTTTGTACTAAGTCAGGCCATATCTTCAGCTGATGTTATTCTCATCATTTCACTTTATTAACCTCTGTGTTACACCCAGTCACCCAGTGTTACAAAAGATGAGTCAACAAAACACTACAAATAATCAAATTACTGGTTTACATATCAGCCTGCATGACTTTGTTTGTTAGATGGCAGTGGAAACTTGGGCTTGTGTAATACATTTGGCAATTGCCAAATTATCAAGATAATTTGCCAACCCTCTGTGATATCCTTTGATGTAAAAATAGCTCCTCTGGTTTCAACTCTTTTCATTTGTCCAGCTAACATAATAATCTTGCCTTATGAGAGACTGTCAGCCAGCCTGGAATGTCAAGCATACTGAGACTTACCAAATGTGCTCCTGAAATGGCTAATTTGTGTCAGAAAGTCTTATCAGAGGCTTCTGGATTAGAGCTCATCTAACCTACCTGGAACAGCTAATCATGTCAGAAAGAACTGATGAAATCTCTTTTCTCTATACTGAACTTAAGCCTTCAGCTTGAGCCCAGCCAGTGTCAGCTGTCAGATGTTTTGTCCCCCAGTGCTGTTTTGCCCTCCTCCTTCAGACTCTCTGCTATGATGTAATGCTGCAGTGGGGGCTTTTAGAGGTGGAAGGCACAGGGGCTGTATAACAATGATGGCTGAACCCTTGACCTCCTGGTCGTGACCCTCTAACACTGAATCAGCAGGTAGGTGGAGCTTCTTCTCAGGAGACCCTCCCTAATATGGCAACTAGCCTGCTGTTAGCATTAGCATGCGCTTGACCTCGAGGCCAGAAGGTTAAGGGAAGACCCTCAGCCAACGCCTTCTTTCCTGAGTTAAC
Organism: Tylochromis polylepis; assembly: GCA_015107715.1. Taxonomy (NCBI): domain Eukaryota; kingdom Metazoa; phylum Chordata; class Actinopteri; order Cichliformes; family Cichlidae; genus Tylochromis; species Tylochromis polylepis. The sequence goes on along the minus strand of VVHJ01032827.1, from coordinate 3,199 downwards.
ATGTCTGCATACAGTCAGCTGCATTTCCACATAAAACAGGAAACAAAACAGAAAAACAGGTAACTTGATGCAGATTCACTCACATAAGCTCACACATTTATTCAGCCACAAATTCAGGAACACATGCATGCATAGGCAATCCCACCCAGGTAGAGTTACCTTTAACATAAACATCTACACCCAAAGAAAACAACACTCCCTCTCAGGGACACATTCCTTTATCCTGTATCCTGAGCTGTGCCACTGATAAGCGTCCTATGTGAATCGGATCATGGGCTGGGTCTGGGCTAATTCAGCACCTGGGAAACCGTCCACTCTGGTCCTCCACCCCTGTCTAACTCCTTCTTTGGGAACAATCCCAGCCTTGTGCAACTCCCAACAACGTCAGTGACACTCTACACTGCACCATTGCCACTAATTGTTAGTTCACAATGCTTCCTGGTATTGTATTCAACAATGCCCACTCTGAATAGGGAGTCTAATCTACTTGTATTGTTGCTAATTAGTTTCTTGAGAGGAGTAGAAAATGGGGAGAGAAAGGCAGCGAGAAGATGTTGATAATGGACTGCAGTTTCATTGGAGTTGCCAGTAAATAGAGTTGACAAAAGGCTTTGTGGGGTCGAGGGGCGAGGGTCGGAGGTGAAAAAGAAGAGGCGCACCTGCGCTCTCCACTGGCTGACAATGAGCTTATTCAGCTGCTCTGCCCAGCAGGATGATGGAGGGCAGAGGTAGTGGCTGAGCACCGAACAGACAACTAAACACAGGGTTAAAAGACAGAAAGAGGGATATGAGGAGTGAAAAGACTGTCCTCTTACCTCTTAAAGTAAGGTAACTATGAATAAATGTGCTGCTTTTCAAAACAATATCTTGATGCCCTTTTAAAAACAATGGAACAGAGAAGAGGTAGGGAAGATGACAAGCAAAGGAGGTTGAAAAAGAACACAAACTAGAACTAACATCATGGAGATGTACAGTATATCAGCCAGTCAAGTTGCAGTTTACATCCAGTCTGTCAAGGCTCCTATAAAACATCCTTCACACACAAGTTCAGAAGGGCAGATCTCTGCAGTCACTACAAAGTCAAGGTGAGCATGAAAGGTAACTGACACCAGTTCATTCTAACCAAATATGGCTGCACACTCCTGTTCTGTTTTTGAGTCATGTTATTGAATAATGATCACATCATGATGTCATTATGAAACCGACCTTTTGGACAGAAAAAAATCTCATCATTTCATTCTTCATGTTTCTTGAAATTCATAGTAAATTTTGTGAATTTACTCATGAATTCTTGACTAAATGCCAAAAGTGTGAGTTAAGTGGTCACATAGTTCACCTTTTACCATCAAATTCAAATTCAAAGCGGTTCATCCTGGATGATTGTGTTATTGAGAATGAGATAGAAGGAAAACCTGCAAATATAATGCCTCTAGAAACTACAAAGAAAAAACATAGAGGACAAAAACTGAGGAATTCAAAGAAGAATGACAGAAAAAGTCAAAATGAGGGGAAAAAATTAAAATAAGGAGAAAAGACGAAGAAGAAAAGAAGAAAAGGGAGGGATATGAATTGTTCTGTAAAGCAGTAATGTCACGTGTTACTGTAGTGAATTCAGTAATTAAATTACAGTTACAACTATGCCATTACTTGCTTTACAATGGTTCTTCAGTTATCTGCATGCTGGGAAAAAAAGCAAACAAACAACCATACCTTTTTCTTCCTGCACACTCAGCTACAATCATGAGATTCCAGTTTGCATGCAAGAAAAGCGTGGCGTGATCTACAACTTTTGTGGAGTGGAGACAGACATTACTTTTATTTTTATTGCATGAAAAAACAAACAAACAATGGTGAAATGCATACAGCTTCCAAGACAGAAACAGCTGCATTGTCCTGATAACACAACTTTAGCTTTTTGCAACAATCACAAAACAAGTGAAAAAACTTTGAGTGATGTCAAAGCTGATTGCATGCTGACCTCAGCCCAGCAGCCAGAGCCTGAACTTCAACAGGTAACAAAGGCAGTGATGAGCAGTCAACTTGTAGCCTACCTTCACATGTACATCTACAGTAGAATGACTGTGGCAATGATTTGGGTTGGTTTTCAAGTTTGCTCTGTGTTATCGACAGAATCGTATCGTATGTGTCCTCATTGGGATACAGATTTGTGTTGGTGTGTGGGACTATAGCCTTTATATTGTTAACTGGTAATCATGTGACAATCTTGTTTCAGGTTATTTCATGGAGTAATGCAAATGTAACAAGTAGTGTAACAAATTATTTTGGCCAGTGAGTGATTAAGTAGCATAATGTACTGGTAGGCAGCAGAACAACAACAGTGACTCCAGACGTACTCAGAGAACTACATGATGAATTTGACTATGGACATATGTGTAACCCAGGGCCGTTTCTCAATTCTCAAGTAGGCGAGTCCATACTCGCATTCTCGCTAGTCCAGACTTCGTAAGTTTGCACAGGAGTCCAGGCTTCCCGAGAACACAGCGTGATCATTCTACAATTGGAAGAGCAGTGTACTTGATGACATCCCCTCTTAATTTAACTATGATTAATATTTCCAATGGAAATTACACATGACATGAAGAAAATTACACATGACGTAGTCGATTTTTTAAAGAAAAAAAGATCATTTAAAAAAGTATCTTAAGCACTTTGGCAAACTTCACTTTTACATATCATCTGTTTCATAATGTCTAATAAGCTTCATACAGTTAAGCACAATCACTACATGACAGAAACACAAGCTTAATCTCTCTATTAATAAAAATAGTATACATGTATGCCTGAATAATAACAAACAGGTGAGATGTTAGAACGATTTTATTTTAATTTTAATAGACACTCAAAACATACAATAGGTACGGAAGCGTAGAGCTGCCACCCAGGCAAAAGAAAAATAGAGCTGTATCACGTTATAACGTGAAAACTTTATTGTTCTAACAATATACTTTTCATGTTTGTACAATATACTATCATGTTAGTACAATATACTTTTCACGTTTGAACAACATAATATCACGTTATTACAATATACATAATTATCACGTTATAACAAAAAACTTTTCACGTTCTTACAATATAAATATTATATTGTACAAACGTGATAATTATATTGTTTGAACAATAAAGTTTTCACCTTATAACATGTCTTTTAATGTTCGAACATGATATATGTTTGCCT
>VVHJ01032826.1:0-12596 GCA_015107715.1 Tylochromis polylepis | reverse complement strand
AGGATAAAGACATGCTGTGGAGGAGAGACAGAGATTAATAACAGATATGATTCAGTGCAGAGAGGTCTATGAACACATAGTGAGTGAGAAAGGTGACTGGAAAAGAAAAACTCAATGCATCATGGGAATCCCCCGGCAGCCTACGTCTATTGCAGCATAACTGAGGGAGGATTCAGTATGTGTGTGGTGTGTGACTGAGTGAGTGAGACTTGTAGTAAAAAGTGTTCTGAATCCAGAATTAGAGTAGGGACGCGTTATATAAGTTCTAGTCATTGAAGATGAATGCTGACTGTTGGAAGAGAGGCGAGGGTCTCTGGATTCTTGAGACAACAATCGACCCCACTTCTCATAAAAATCACTCTACAGGCTGTGGATCAGGGGGATCAGGGAAGGTGTGTGACAGTCTGCTGTTTTCTGCACTCCACCTCTCTGCATCACACAGCCTAATTCAGTCGTGTATTTGTAACTGTGGGACACATTAAGAAAAATATCACAGAACAGAGCACTCACTCTTCATATGATCCGGGGTACCTTTACGCCCCTGCGTTGTAAAAATGAGTTACTCTGCTGCTTAGTCTCCTCTAAAATAATTCCAGCTTCTTCGCTGAATCTTTTTTCTGTGATTCTTTGAAGCCTAATTAGCCAGCAGCTGCTGCGGCCTGACAGTGAACAGCTGGAGGGGATCGATCTAATCAAAAGATAAGACTAGCCAGACCGCAAATGTATCCGAAACAGTTCAGAAATGACCTCGACCTGAGGATTTCTTGGTCACGGACGCACACATGATAATTTCACATCACCTTAGAGAACATCACAATGATAGACAGATTTTCTGGAGACTAACTAAAACTGAAACTGTCATGTTCGTAAGGAAGCCAGAGTGTAAACACCAATGCAGGTATACACACACACACACACACACACACACACACACACACACACACACACGTTTGTCAGGCAGCAGCTGTGGTCAGCATTCCTCTGAGGCTCCACACCAAAGCTCAGTAATCCTTCACTCTCTCACACACACATACACTAAAAGACACACATCACTACTACAGACCAAGAGATTACCTGTTGTTATAGAAACAATGTAACTAACCATAAATATTATTTATATACCAGATATTGCACAGGCACTGTACATGCATAACTCTCCCGCACACAGAGCCGAATGATCTGAGAACAGTAAACACTATTTATAGCCAGCACAGAAACACAATCTCACTGTGTGTGAGCTGTTTATGGGGTCTACAGGTCACGTTTGTGAACTTATGACTGTGACGGTGCCAAGGCAGACCCCACGACACGCTCATGGTGTTCCACATTATCTTTATTTCCACACACTAGAAACACACGGTACACTCTCACGGTTGCTGTTACACTCCACGGCTGCAGCTCTCCCGCTGCCAGCCGCACACTTCACCACCAACAACAACAACATGCAGATCAGAACCCTTTTTAAGGCTGGCGAGGCGTGATTGCTGATGCTGCGCAGGTGAAGCCATCCCCACCGCACGGCACCGCGGGCCACGCCCCGCCACAGTGACAAAGTAAAACACAGTTGCATCTGAGAAGAAGCAGATGGGGGCGTTTTGGCTTCATGCAGAGCTGATCTAGGGGAGCCGTTCCACTTCCTGTTAGTCCAGTTCTAAAGAAAAACTGGCTGTGATTCAGCTTAGGACGCAGTCAGGCCGTTTGTGAGAAGGTCCTCAAAAATTAGGAGTGAATGGATTTAAACAGTGGCACAGTGGTTAGCACTGTTGCCTCACAACAAGAAGGTCCTGAGTTCAATTCCACCATCAGGCCGGGGTCTTTCTGTGTGGAGTTTGCATGTTCTCCCCGTGTTTGCGTGGGTTCACTCTGGGTACTCCGGCTTCCTCCCATAAACCAAAGACATGCAGTTAGTGGGGCTGGGTTAATTGGGAACTCTAAATTGCCCACAGGTGTGAGTCCAATGGTTGTCTGTCTCTATGTGTTAGTCCTGCGACAGACTGGCGACCTGTCCAGGGTGTACCCTGCCTCTCGCCTGGGATAGGCTCCCGTGACCCTGAAAAGGTTAAGTGGTGGATTTAAACGGCTCGTGCCTTAACAATAAGAAAAGCATCAGTGAGATCTTATTATCATCACAGGAGTTGTTGCATACTATACCGTGAATGGGGGGGAAAAAAAGACTCAAATACTTTAACAGTTTACATTTAATGAAATAACGACATTTTCAGAATGCTGACCATGTCATTGTTTTGCATCTGATGGGTCGAAATATATTTTTTCTTTATTTTATTTTTTTCAGATCCTTTTAGTTTTGTCCATTTTCAGCTCACTTTTGAAAAGTGAGCTCATTTCTCTTCAGGATGATCTGTGAGTCCTTTCAGATTTGCATTATTCCTATTCTCCAAACAGGTTTCAAAATAGCAGCTGGAGTTAAAAAAAAAAAAAAAATTACGACCCAGACACCCAAAACTTTAAAACATTTAACTTTAATGTTTGCATTTTAAATCTAAAACGGAATTGTATGCATTAAATACAGTTCAATCGATGTAAACGTGAGAAAACGTGTATTTTCGTCTTCAGTGTCTGTACTGAGCTGTTACAGCGTTAAAGAAAAACAAACCATATCGTCTGGCTGATAAACATTATCTCACGTAAACCTTAAAACCTACAAGTTTCCCACATGAACAATTAAAAAAACAACAAAAAAAAACACATGTGGCTTTACAAACAGAAGTGCAAATGAAACTGGCAAACACAAGCTGCATGTTTCTTTCTATTTACATTTTCTTAAAGTTATTAAAGTGAGTTGAAGGTTGTTTTACAAACACATTCGCACACATTAGCAGTTCTTATGAAACTTGCTAGAGAGTTTTAGCTCGAGCACACCACAAAACAGGAAGTTTACAATCTTTTTGCTCCTTTTCTTTATCACTAAAACCAAACATTTTGTCTAAGTAATAATTTAAATTTAACGCTGAACTCATTTTCCACTTAGATAAAAAGAAACAGGAGAAAAAAAACAAAAGAGACTGAGGTTTTTCAGCTGCACCACGACGCTCCCATTTTTGTCTGACTGCGTCTTAAAAACCCAAATATGTGACACAAAATGCATGAACCGCTTCCTACAGCACCCCCTACTGTGCGGATGCCGGCATCTACAGTTTATTTCTTGTGAAAGGAGTTGCTCATTAATGACAACTAAGATCTGTATTCAAGTAAATAAGTACAGATTTCCGAAATATTAACAACTAAGAAGCTAGACGATAAATTAAACATGTAGAAATTAGACATTTCTAAGTACTGGCGTCGGGAAATTCATGCATTTCTTCAAACCAGGCACGTGACGTGGACGTTTGTGTGTGTTATAGTTTGCGTTATGTGTGTGCATCTGTGAGTACACTTGGGTCTGATCGATGGAAGTTTTTCATCGAGAGGTTCTGAGCAGATGTCCACGTGCCTTTAGGAAGACTTGAAGCATAACAGGAATGAAGTATTCTGTCTCCAGATGTTTGTGTCAGAGCGTAATCGCCCTGTGTTTCATATTTCATTTTTAAGACTGATCTCAAATGACTTGTACAGCTGTGGCAGACTTGCGACGTGCTAGCTAGTTATTATATCAATATTTCTTTGAATAAGAGCCAAACAAGAATTTTGACAGCTGCATCTGTCTTTGGCTTCGTGTTCCCCTGTTTGTGCAGTAGCAGCTCATTTTAATCTCACCTCATTCTATTGGTCCAACATTAGTTAGTTACTGACTTTTTCTTCTACTTTTGTTGTTTGGTGGTTGCTAGCAAGGATTTCAGTACATTACAGCTGCCTTCTGGTAGTATCAGCTACCATGATTGGTAGTATCTGTGGTGCACAGCCTACCAAACATGGATACCAAACAGACATTTTTGTTATTACATTTTTTTTTAATTTAATTGTGTTCAAAAATGATAACCATCCTTAATGTTTTCATGGAGATGAATATTAATAATTATAATCATAATAACTTGGGGTATTAGCTGGGTCTTAGACTCACGTTAGGGCTTTTGTTTTCACCCTGGTTTTAGACAGGTTCTAGATCTGATTCCGAACAGTTTAGCTGTGTTTTTCTCTCTGAACTTACTTGTGGGCTGTTTTCAGACAGCTTCGTGTTAGTTTAGCAATTAAGGAATTATTTTAGGAATTAATTTTGGACATGCTGTGCAATGCACTGCATTTTCCTGGACATAAATAAAATAGCCACGTGCTGGTTAATTTCTGTTATAAATAAACTTGAAGCCATAAACCTTTATTATGTGCTGTTTCCACAAGAAGTAAACTTAATAAAATACATTCAATTTAAAATTGATTAGGTGGAAAGAATCCCAAAACTTCTGCTGCACAAAGAAAACAACTTTTAAAACTGGGCCGTGAAGAGCACCAGAGCAGAACAAAACACCTGGAATGAGAAAATTTCGGGCTAAATTTGTCCTGAGCCAGAATGAAGCTGCAGGTTTAAGAGAGTCAGATCAGCTATTTGGAGCAAATTATTATTATCAAGCAGCAAAACATCAATATTATCTGCTGCCGATCAGAACTTTAATGTGTTGGACATTTGCCGTTATGAACAAAAAATCTATATTGTTGCATATCAAAGGATGACCAAACTGTGTGAAAGCTGCACGTGCTTCAGCTGTTCTAGTGTTTCTTTCTTTGTGTCCATCAGTCCAGCTGCATGGCTTACAGATCTACAGATGATCGTGTCGTGAACATCAATTCCGTCTGCGTGTCAATGTGTCGAGTGTCTTTATGTTTTGTAGATCTGATGGTTTCCTCCTGCGGCGCTGGGAGGCACCGCGCCGCTTGCGCCGGACTGAACGTCAACAAAGCCCATCCTCTGCCTCCTCTTCCTCTGCTCCGTCATCTGCGCACACACAGAGGAAGTCAGCGCTGCTCAGACTGATTTTTACAGCTGCCACAGGAAGCCTCATTAAACGCCACCCAAGCTGTGATTCAGTGTTTATGTGTGCTGCTGCGATTAGAGCTTTGCTCCTCAGTTATGGTGCCACTAATATCGTGCATTATAAATTTTGTCCTGCTAATCCGAGGCTGTGAAAGCCGTTTGAAGATCAGCTGATCCTGGATGAATTTCTGCTTTTAATAAATGGATAATTCATGAATGGATAAAAGTACGATCAGCATTTAGCTGATTTGGGTTCCAGCGTTAGGATCTTCCAGCATGTCGTGGGGTCGAATATTCATAGATTTAAATGTTTTTCACATATTAACCCTAATATTTTGACCTATCAGAGGCTTTTGATTGTCTGAGCTAGCTGTAACATACCCCATACTCGGTAATGATCGCATATGATTGACTATTTCATCCAAACTCTTGTAGCTGACCTGACTGGTAAACAGTTAACCTTGGCTGATAAAAGTTATTATGAACTGACCAACAGATTCATGTAGCTTAACTAAGTTAAAGCGAGCTGTAATTTGTCAAATCAAAGTCAATTTTGTTATTGTCAGAATACAGTCAGTGTATATGTCACTTTGTGCACAAATACCTGCTCTTTGAGCTCCGTCAGCTGGGCGGTCAGGGTTGTGACCACCTTCATGGTTGATACCAGTTTGTCCTGTAACTGCCTCATCTCGTTCTGCTCGCCATCGCTGTCTGTTACCACCAGTGACATGGCCTGCATCCGTGGAAACCAGTCCAGGTTGTTGTTCTGAAACAGCAGAAGAAGAAGCAGTTTATTTGTGACCCTGAAATCACAGCCATGTCACTTTTCTTTCTTTAACATTTCACACCTTGATCATGTGAGCTACGTAGCTCTCTGGTCCTGTGTAGTCAGTCTTGTTTTTCTCGCGCACCAAAACAATAAAGTAGAGGTAGTTCCAGATATTGTGCTCCAGTTTGATGTGCTCTTCAAAAGACACGGTCTTATTGTCGAACTTGTCTCTCTCGAGGCCTGCAAAGAAGAAAAAGGTTCTTCAACGAATCTATCGTTAGCCGATTGGTTTGTTCGTCACATTGTGAAGAACGTCTACAAACCGCAAATGAAACACGTTGTTTTCAGAATTTCTTCCTTCTTCTGCTTCTCACTCCTCAAGTCTGCAAACGTGTCGATGATGACACCGAAGATCAAGTTGAGGACGATGATGATGACGATGAAGTAGAACAGAAGGTCAAACACAACTCGAGCGGGAAACAGCGGCTCCTGAACACAGACCCGGGAAAGGTACTTAGCTTTCACTCTGCAGTAACTTCTTACCTGAAGGTCTTTTATCTGTTTTAAAACTTAATCTTCAGAGCAGCTAGCATTTGTAGTCCTGTAGTTTAAGATCCACTTTTTAGTATCAGCAAATTTAAAAACCAAACTGTACCTTTCTGTGGCAGAATATTTTCCACATGATAAACAAAAAGTCAGATAAAAGCCAAAGATGTAGGCTGGGCATTTTGTTATCAGAGAGCAGTATTCAGTTAAAAAGTGTTTCATACGTTCTTAGATGGTTTTCGGAGGACGTCTCCCACTCCTCCACCATTCCTTAGTCCGTGGTTCAGCACAGTAACGATACACATCAACAGAGTGTCGCATGCTCGCTCAGAGTCGGGGTCCTCTGAAACACACACAGACACACAAAGACTCCGTCATCAAGAACATTTAACAATTATCAAATACAAAGTAGATTTAAATTTAAAGTTATGGTGTGTAAAAACTTTCACCTACCCCTCCCAATGAATGTGCATAATCCTAGCTATGGTGGCTGCTATAGCACAAACATGTTTTAGTGAGGCAAAAGAGACCAAAATATTACATTTAGACTGTAAACCATAACTGCCATGGCCGGCATATTTCTACTACTGTTTGGAGAGGATCTGTATCCACCCCAGAGTTTTTCCCTTTTGTAGAGGCTGTCAGTGCACTGTTTACCTCAGCTGTCAATGCCGCATAAGAAGCATCCACATTTTCTCTAGAAGAGCCTTTAAAACCTTTGTGAAAGCAGTCTGATACGAGTCTATGAGTGAGTGAAGCTCACTTGTGACCCATGACAGCGATACTAAGTGAGTTATTGAGGATATGCTGAAGATTTTGTCGGTAAGCGCTATTTGCCCCTGTTAGCTGCTGTTGGCTGGTTGTCTTTGAAGTGGATCTAACATTGTTGGGCTCTCACACTTTCTGAATAACTTTTCATATGATGTGAAATGTAATCAAACTGGTTATGAGAGGGAAAGTGTGATTTTTATTTTATTTATTAATTTATTTTTGGTTTAGAACACTCTGCTAAAATTAGCTGGCATGTTAGCTTATACGCAGCTGCTATTGTTATTTAGCCAGCTCGTTGTCATCTACATGGCAACATGGTGGCTTCCACTAGGGCTGGGCGATATGAGGAAAATCTAATATCGCAATATTTTTTCGGATATCGCGATACACGATATGTATCGCAATATGTCATGGGCCCCAGCGCCCCCGGTACCGGGGGCAAAGGGGGTGAGCTGCAGTTTAACCCTCCCTGAAGTCAAGGTTTTTATGAAAATATCGGCATGAAAACCTCCGAATCTCATCTAAAAGCTCATATACACCATTTCTACAACCACCAAACACAGTGAAAACAACAAACAATTAAAACAGCAGTTATGTAACTTCCCGAAATGTACCTAAACACAAACGACGAAGCTACGAACTCCCTCGACTTAATGTAACCAAACAAACGGCACATTGTCTAAAAGCTGAGATCTCACAGATTCCAAAACTGCAAGTTTCGTCACACTCCAACCAAATTTCCCTGAACCAGCTACAAATATGCTTCACGTTCGATAAGCAATAACATGGAATCAGACTTGCGCGTGCCATTTTTCTTCATTTCTCTCGCCGATAGCTGCTGTAGCTCGGCATCACAGCTGGTTTATTTAAAGTTTTCTTTGGTGTGGGGAGATGTTTACATGTGGAGTTTAAAACAGTCTTAATTTAGCAGTGGATGACTTTTCAGCTGGTGGAATAAATTTGTGGTATGTTTTGCAAATTACCGCATTTTATTCGACAACCTTGTGAAATCCAAACCACATGATGACTTAATGCATCTTAATACTGGTATTGCATCATTACCAGCTTTAAGAAACTCTGAGTGCTCCATTAGAGTAGAAAAGTGCTCTGTAAGAACCGGCCCATTTACCATTTAACAGCTCCAAAACATATTTTTGGATTTGCAACTGTGGATAATTGACAGTTCAAAATAGTGTTTGTCTAGTTGGCGATATGTAGCTCCCTGTTTATACTTGGACTCCAGTAAGTGGTGGAAATTGGATAATTGTAGCTTAGTTAACTAAAATAGCTGTTTTCTAATACAGGTTGCAAAAACTGATTAGTGTCAGTAACCATCTGGTGATGTCTCTCTCTTACCTTCCTCTTCAGTGTTGGTCTCTGCAGTGCAGCTGACTCCGTCTGCAGAGCACGACTTGAGGAAATCCTGAGAGGCTTCACTATTTTGAGAAGCTGAACAGGAGACAGTAACTAGTACCGATTAAGGTTTTGGTATGAGCGTTAATTTAACAGCTGTGAATTTACCTGCAGCGATCTGTGGCAGTGGGTCGACCTCCATAATGAAGTCATCCTTCAGGAAGAGGAAGCCCACAATGGAGAAGAGGTAGACAAGGATGAGAGCGAGCAGCGCCGTGAGCAGGATGGAGCGCCCGTTACGCGTCACGCTGTTTATCACGTTTAACAGCGTCTCCTCCCTGTAGATCAGGTCGAAAAGCTGCCCGAAAATGAACACAGACATTTAGATTTTCCTTCCTACCACAAACAGGACAAACACCTGAGAGGTCACTGTGTCTGCGGTTTACCAGGATGCTGTAGAAGAGCTCGTGAACAAAGAGTCCCAGCGTGGATGTCAGGACGTATGCCAGGTGATAGAGGAACTCCACATCCATCACCATGGCCTTGTACCCCATAATAAATGTGCCGTTGTTCCCCACAAAACTCACCACAAACACCACTTTATTGATGAGCTGGAAATGGACAAAACATGGACAGCACAGTGGATGATCGGGCTGGAGGTGTTGTTACCAAAGAGATACAAAAGGACGCTGGCCAGTTGTAAGAAATAAATGTAAGAAGAGCAATGTATAAAATTATAGAAAAAGTTCTGCTAGCTCATTGCCCAGACTGGCCTTTAATAATAAAACTATGCCGGTCTGATTCTGGCCCTCAGGCCATATGTTTGACACCTCTGATCTAGAATTTGCTATTGTAGTACCAGAATGCAAATCTAGAGCTCAAAAAGAACAGGAGAATATTTTCCTTTTAAGGTGCTGTCACATCTGATAAATATAAGCAAAGCACATGTATTCAGTATCGTCACGGTTTATCTTTTTTAATTGACCAGTTCACTGATCATCAAACTTAGCAAAAACCGCCCCCATGAAATTATCCTTTTGATTTTAAAACTCAACTCATCAACTCTGAATGAAACCTAGAAACGTAAACAATGAATCAAAAGTTGAAATATCTAAACATTTAAAACAGGTACCGAGCCACGCTAAGCTTATAATACCGATGCCGATGCGTAATGTGGTGTTTTCTCACATTAAGTGTTCCCAGCAGTATGAGCGTGTTGCCAATGCCTAGGTGGTAGATGGACCTGAGAATCAGAGCGACGGTGAGCGGTGTGAGGCCGTAACGCTGAGAGAACAAACCCAGGACGGAGAGACCGGCCAGGATCCAGAACAGCATCAACAACAGAGAGTCGTCGATTGCACCTACAGAGGAGAAGAGTATCATTTTAAGTGCCGCGTCCTCACCTCGACCAGTCCTCCACACTTTCCCCAGATGACAAAAACAAAATGATGGTGTTCATATGTTTAGTAGCAGTAGTATTTTCAGATCTAGCAGTACTTGCAGTAGTACCTTGTCCGGAGTCGTAGGGGTAGAAGAAAGCGATGATGAGGTTGATGAAGAGGGCAAGTTTAAAGGAGATTGTCCCCCACAAAGTCATCCTTCTGGAGAACCAGTACAACACTGGCATACCTGCACGAGCACATACATGGTGAGCCTGAACACACTGTTGGTTCTGATATGTTGAATTCAAGTAGAATTGATGTGAATAATATAAATCGTTCCAAGAGCCTCAGTCAACCATTTCAGCGAGTGAGTATGGGCATCACCCGAGCACCAGGATCACATGAATGAAACCTATAAAGATCATACCGAGCGTGTGTACTCACTCCTCAGCTTCTTCTGCCACTCCATTTCTCCATGCAGGAAAGATGTTTGCTCGAAGAAATGTGTGACTTTGGATCCCTGCTCGTCCAGCTCGGTGGTGTTGAACACCCTGACCTTTGACTCCTCTGTCAAAAACTCACAGATGGGATGAACAGGAAACACAATCTGCTCCATGCTGCGGTCCTCGCGAACAATCTGGGCACAGACGGACACACAGTTCAGAGAATATCTTCTACACAGATGATAAAAACTTGATCCTCTCTAAAACATGACCTAGAGATGAAGTTGACAAACTCAAAGAAAGCACATTTTCATGATTTACTTTTTTTGGATAGGGATAGTGTAGATAGACAGGAAAGAGAGAGGAAGACATGCAGCAAAGTGGTCGGACTCGAACACGGGCCTACTGCTCACCCACTGAGCTAAACCAGCATCTTTCACAATTTAAAGAAAAAGACCAGTCGCACTGAAAAGTGGCTTGAATTTCAAATGACTGCCAGGTTGTCTAGGACCGACCACCTCAGCAAATTTGGAGAGCTGAGGTGGAGCAGACTCTGAGTTTCCCGGGCCACTGACTGAAGTTTTTATTCTACTTCTTGGTGGTAGCTGGAACGAGTGGGGAGCATCTCTGCTTCGATTGCCGTGACCCAGACCAGGACAGAGTTGTATAACCGAGGGACGGAGATGCTTGTTAAATAAACAAGCCAATGTTCAGTCATTACTACTTTTACCTGAACGACCAAATGCCATTTTGTGCCATTTGTGCCAAAATACATGTATTTTAGTAGTAGTATTACCTCTATCTGTGAAGTCAGCTGGTCATAGTACTCCAGCGGGTCCTGCTCCACCACAGGAGCTGGAGCTGAGGACTTCAACATCTGGGACAGAGGCCGGTTGTTCAGGTTCAGCTGCAGACACACAACCAGCAGCATGGTGTCAGTTTTAGATGATTACAACTTGACATGGATGAATGGTTGGATGTTTACCATTGAGGAAATGCCCTCCTCTCCTTCTTTATTGTTCTTTTGAGATTTTAGGAGGTTGTACAGGACTTTGTTGTGTCTCGCCAGCTGCAAAAACACATCAAGAACTTTATTTTGACCCTAACCAACCACAAAATATCACAGGCTTTTCCAGATGGCCAACAGGAAATTGTGTTTAGTCACCTGCTGAGCCAGGATGTAGATGTTGTGTCCCACCTCCAGAGGAGAGACTTCCACCTCCACCCCTTCACATTCACTCTCCTGGTTGTAGGCCTTCTTTATTACCTCCACCTGGCAGGATGGACATGTACACACTTAGACTTTTCTTGCTTTTCAATAAGATCTTTAACAGCTGCTTTATGGACATGTGCTTCAGGGTCTGACCAGCTCTCGTGGCCGCAGGTTCAACAGAATCCTCTCTGCATTCTCACTGTCGTGACGACTCTCCATAAGAGCCAACAGCAACTTGGAGGCATTGTCCTGTCGACCGGTGGGAAAAACAGCAGTCAAACAAATGGGCTGAACCACACACATAGACTTTATGGCCAAAAGTGAATGCGGTATTAATGGTCTGCATTCAACCGCTCAGTTTTTACTTTCAACTATCAGGGTCATTAAAGTGTCTAAAACGTTTGCCAACTCCTAGAGACCAAGATTTCTATCTTTACACAGACAGGAATGACATTTGTAGAAATGCTGACTTAAAAGACTGGAAACAAACCCACAGAGTTTGGATGAATATTGGTGTTTGGTTACATTTTATCACCTCCTACACCGCGCCCCAGATTACATATTTAAACATAATTACATTTTAAGCAGCGTGAGATTTCTTGGTGCTTCATTGAATGCACAGAAAAATAGAAAAATGAGAAAAATGTCTGCAAACTTTTGCCACTGTGGTGTCGCTACACTGGATTCTGTCTAAATGAAGAAGGTGAATCAATTTTACCTTCAGCTGCAGCACCATCTCCATCCGATAGCGACACAGAGGACTGATGTCGTTCAGGATCAGAGCCGTTATGATGTCGATGCCATTGGACTCGTGGGTCACGATACATGTCTGAAACAGAAAACAAATGTCTGTGTAAGACAGTGCAGTGGATAAAGGACACCTTTAGAACGTCTTGAAAATTAAAAACCAGAGGACAACACGGTCTTTTCATCTGTTGGGCTGGTACTCGTGCTACTCACGTAGCCTAAAGCAGATAACTCGCAAGCTGGAGAGGAAATGGCGGGTCACAAATTTAGAAGATCATCATTTAGCCTGGAGAAATAGTTTGTTGCTTTATAAAAAAGCCCTCCGTAAAGCCAGAACATCTTACTATTCATCACTGATTGAAGAAAATAAGAACAACCCTAGGTTTCTCTTCAGCACTGTAGCCAAGCTGACAAAAAGTCAGAGCTCTATCGAGCCAACCATCCCTTT
>VVHJ01032825.1:0-10354 GCA_015107715.1 Tylochromis polylepis | reverse complement strand
AGCGTCCTTTATTATTTTTATGTCCCCCTCCCAACAACAACCCAGCACAAAGGTTCCTACCTCTTATCATTTACCTGATACTACACTGCTCATCACTGGAAAGAATCAGTGAGCCTTAACTGCATAAAACTGAATATTAAGATAAACTTAAATATACAAAAACAAAAACATTTTGCGACCGGGAGCCTCAAAAACAATTCTGGACGTTCGGTTCTGTAAGTGCATCAAGCTCCACGTGAAATGGGTGCAGGATCTCCTGCAGTGTGTTCAAACAGCAAACCTGTGTGTAGCTGCCTGTGTCAAGATTGTATTTGTGTACCAGCATGAGATGGCGAGCTGGCGTGCACCACAGTTCAGATTGTTCCCTCTGAAAGTTCCCCCTCAGACGACTCAGAACGTCACAGCAGACGACCACCAAACACCCACTTTTTCCCATTTGGATAAATTCTACCTGCAACCAGTGGCTGAGCCCACTGAGTCACCACAGCAGTTGCCCCCTGCTGGCCAATAAAGGTTTAAGGTCCTTAAGACGCAGCTTCACTACAGAACTGGAACTTCTGGAGGATTTTCTGTACTGTCGATCGTGATGAGTCAGGTCGCAGTTTGAGATAGGAGCGGTCACCTGAAGCTGGCTGCAAAAGTGAGTAAATCGCCATCGACTGAAGATAAAATCAGAAGTTCAAGTCAGAAATGAGACGTGCTTAAAAAAAAAAAAGATTTGGTCTTAACTTTGGATTCCTGTTTCTTTATTCTGGTAGAGTCTGACTTTATTTGCATATGTGATTAACTGCACAGAGTGTCCGAGAAATCTGAGCTCAGAACGTTTTTCGGTAATTAAGATGCTCACTTTTTTCACATCATCACCAATTAACTTTGTCTTTATTAACCATGTTAGGGTTAGCTGGTAATTTAGCGCTGCGTTTCATCCAGATGTGGTAACTCTGTGCTACAAATGCACAGGTTGCTACACCCGCTGAGGGTTTCTGCCTGTCGCACCTCCGACCGTGCCACCGGGCTGGCTGCAGAATCATCTCAGAACTCTTCGGTGGGTGCGTTAAGATCGCAGTATAGCACCGACGCTCTGTTTGATATATTAAGTTAAAAATTGTTCCTTTTTTTTTTTTTTTAAAGCTACAGAATTCAGTCACCTTTACCTTCACTGAGACATCTCAGTCACAACTGCGCTCTGGAAATGTGACAAATTAGAGTGCAATGACATTTTTAGATGGCCAAGAGACTGTCAGCCAGAAAAGTCCGAGTGCAGCATCCAAGACAGAACAACATGTTTAAATCCATTTTTATCCCAGTCACAAAAGCGAAAAGTGCCACTTTTGTGTTTGATATCAGAGGCTGTGACACAACAACTAGAAGGTCTCATTTTGGGGAGTAAATGGAAACTGGGAGAGAGGTGTGGTCATTACCTGAATCTTTCACGAAACACCTCAGAAAGCTGAGGGCTGGGAAGACTTCAGGGAGTTATATTTTTTAAAGTGCTTTAGAAGTATTTTCTTTATATTTCAACCTGATTAAAGTTTTTTTTTTTCCCCACTGTGCTCAAGCAGATACCGGTCAGCACACACCCAGAAAAAAGCTAAAAGGACTTTCTGAAGCGTTCACAACAGATGAGCTGCTCATGAAAAAGGAGACAGAGGTCCATTTTGCAGCCTGCCCACACAAACCCTCCTGACCAAATATTCACCTGGCATGTAGGCAAACCATGAGCATTCCTGCAGTCCTCTGGGGTCTGCAGAAAGGAGAGCTTCATGGACATCACATGAGGACTGTGAAAGACGACTTTCTCAAAGCAAATGCTGAGGGAAAGTCTCATAACCATCAAGTGGGTTTATTTTGAAAGACATACTAGCTATAAATAAATCTGTTAGGCTTAAAGCCCAAAATGCTTAGCGTGCAGCTATGAGTTAAGATGACAGCCAAGCTGGGATATGCCGGGTCAGAGCAGAACACTATGAAAAATAGCATTAGTCTCTTGCATGTCAGATGTTTTACTCTGAGCCGTCTGAAAACCAGAAGCTTTGAGCCCAGAGGCCGCAGTTTGAAACAAACCTGAGGAACAGTTTCTCTGTCAGACTGCTAAAAAACACTCATCAGTGTCATTAGAGCATGTAAATTAAATGTTATTTGTTTTTACAGTTGTGTGCTTCATTCCTGCAAGAAAGACTTGATGCTGGACCGTTTGTGTTCCTCCAGAAGATACAGCAATGTAGGGCACGGCGGTTTTCTGCATAGCCTTTTTCTTTTTTTCTTTTTTTTAATTTTCATGAACTTGGTTGAAAATGTGTCTGTGTCATAATCGGCTGTGCAGAATGTGCTTGAAGTCCCGAATGCAGCAGACGGAGGTGAACGTAAAGTGAGTGTCTACTGCTGAGTCAACAGGAGGTTCGCACAGTTCAGAAAAAACAGAAAACAAAAGCCAAGTGCCATGAGGAAACGCGGAGAGGAGCGCGGCTATGTGGGAGGCTGAGATCCTTTATGCAAAAGGTAATGAGGGCCGTGCGAGCAGGTGGGAAACACAGCTGCAGACACTTAACCAAACGAGACACGGAGAGCAGTGCTTACCAAAATAAAACAGGAAGAGACGTGACAGAACAGAGAGGCACGACCAATGTGACACAAATGGACAAAAAGACAACCACAGACAGAAACTAAACCAGACGTGGAAACGCAAAGGACTCGAGGAATGAAATACAAACCAAACCGAAAACAAGTCCTGCTATGAAACCTGAAAACATGATGAAACAAACCAGGAAACGCTGTTATAAGAAAAATACAAAACTCAAAACAAATGACCCACAGAGAAAATCCCACAGACTTCGCGGTCCCTGAATGGGCCTCAGCCCTCGTGTGACCCTGAATTAGATAAGCAGAAGAAAATGGATGAATGGCTGAATCACTCTGGAGTCCACATGAACACTTCTGCCAGGTGGAATAAAATTCACGGCCTCTTTTGTTTCCTTGTGGTTTCTTCAAATTTTTATTGTCATTACAAAGGAGTTTGAGGCAGGCGAGGGGAAAAGGGGAAGCCCACAGAGAAGAGTCACGGATATAATGAAAAAGGACGTTGGCGTGACAGAGGAGGACGGGGGGGACGGGGGGGAGATGGAGGCAGATGATCTGTTGTTGTGACCCTGTTGTTGTGAGGGATTGGCTGAAAGAAGAGGAAGAAAAGAATAAACATGTTCTGGGTACGATGGATCTCTCTGGAGACAACGATGCTCCTAAGGTTAAACATATTCATGAATATTTTTTCCCTTAAGTGTAGTTGCATATGTATTTTTTAATTGTGTCAAAACTAAGTCGGTTTTGTTCACGCTGCAGGGTTTGCAGTAATAACGGGATGTTCACAGCGGTGCGTTGCAGATTCAATTTCATTTCCACCCATCACGTTCTTCATTCAGCTACACTAAGGCTTGCTTGATGTCAGAGCTGCTGTCGCTCTTTCATTTTAGTGACTTGTTTTGATGACAGGAAACGCTCCCAATAATGATATCTCCTCTCCATCTGCAGCAGCAGCAGCAGCAGCCAGGAGGAACAAACAAGACTCATTATTCTCTAATCAAAGATGGGAAGGGTCGTGGTGCTTACTCACACGAAAACAATCAAAATGCAAAAAAAAAACCGAGCTAAAAACAAAAGAGGGGGAAGAGCAGTTAATATTGCAAAGCAGACATTATTTGACAGACTGTACATAAACCATAACTAGGTCAGGTTTGCACTGACAACCCTCTGCTTTGAATGTGGGAGCAAGATGATTAAAATACAACTTTTCTGTAAGAGAAAAGCCCTCATTTCACAGCAGATAGAACTTCACATAAGGCATGCACAGCCTTAGCAGTATATTTGCTCCCGTGATTCAGCAAAACATGCAAACCAACCAGACGCCAGCTAGCTTATTCCCACAGCTGATTAATTTAGAGTCTGTTATGAAAGAAAATGAGCTCCGTGTTAGTTTCGGATCCATTTCTTTCCCTTCAGTCCCTCCATCTATCCGTGCGAAAGTTTGAAGCCTGCTTATATGAGTGAAAACACTGTTTGAATGATTAAAAATCAAAAAGTTAAAAATATATAATACAAAAATATATCCTGCCACCAAAGCCGTTTCTGTCTGTGACCATGTGGCCTGAGCAGCTTGGTCTCTGCAGCTGTAAAAAAAAAAAAAAATGGTAGCACACCTATACACTTATACGGCCCTCTATCAGGTGGCCTCAGATGACTGAATTCACATCTTTAGCTGATCTTAAAACATGAACTACCCCTCAGTACTTTACCGTTACCAGTCTTTAACTGACCAGCTCCCTCTAAAGCCCATTTAATAACAGCTAAGGCAATTGCAAGCAAGTGGACTTCCCGTGTCCTGACTCCTGCTCTGCACAGACAGCACTACTCATCAAACCAAATATGATATTTCAATTTGGGCTAATACACTATATCGCCAAAAGTATTCACTCACCAGTCCAAATCATTGAATTAAGGTGGTCCAGTCACTTCCAAGGCTACAGGTGTATAGAGTGGCTCGCTCTCAGACGCTCAATGAAATCCAGCGTGGCACCGTGACAGGATGTCACCTGTGCAACATGTCCAGTCCTGAAGCTTCCTCGCTACTAAATATTCAACAGTCAAATGTTAGGGGTATCATAACAAAGTGGAAGCGATTGGGAACGACAGCAACTCGGCCACAGAGTGGTAAGCCACGTTACAAGCACAGAGCGGGGTCAGCGGATGCTGAGGCACATAGTGCACAGAGGTCGCCAGCTTTCTCCAGAGTCAATCGCTACAGAGCTCAATCTTCACGGTGTGCACAGAGCTTCATGGAAGGCGTTTACACGCCTGAGCAGCTGCATCCAAGCCTTATATCACCAAGTGCAACGCAAAGCGTCGGATGCAGTGCACGCAGCCATTAGACTCTAGAGGGGTCATGTTCTCTGGAGTGACAAATCACGCTTCTCCGTCTGGCAATGCGATGGATGAGTCTGGGTTTGCGGGTTGCCTGGAGAACGATACTCGTCTGACTGCTGTGGGGATGTTTTTCAGGCCCCTCAGTTTCAAACTTCAGCATACCAAGACATTTTGGACAACTTCATCATGCTCTCAGCTTTGTGGGAACAGTTTATGGTCCCAGCATTGATCCCCGAGGGACGCCATATTTAACATGCGCATGCACAAGTTATTAGGCAAAATTAAAAATAGGTTTCCTTTTTACATAGAAAGTGAAAGAGGAGGTGCTATATTTACATGCTTGAAATCTAGCACCTCCTCTCTGACTGACCATAAGCGACTGTAGAGTGGTAAAGGATTAGTCATGCCTCCGCCTGGCACCTTTTCATCACCACACGTCCTTGTCACTGCGCGATCAACACCTGATTGTTAATGAAAAAACTCGGCAGTACAAAGCAGTTGAACAAAAGCGATAAAGCGGAGTTGAAACCTGGACTAAAATTTCCCCTGAAGGCACAGCTCACTGGAATATTTTCATTCACAGTTTCTTCCTCCTCTCAAACAGCTTAACTGAATTCGTACCCCAAATTTATTTCTCATAAACTTTGCAGTTGGTTTACAAACCCAGCGATGTTTCAGAAAGTTAAACCTCTGACTTTGTGTTCGGCACCATTTTCAGAGGTCCCATCTGAAGGTTTTTCACAGTAAAAGAAAAGTGAATATGAAAAAAAAACATAACAGGAAATAAGCATCAGGTCAAATATCTGTAGACTCTGCACATATGCTCCTTCTGCAGGCCTCTGCTGTTTGCATGTGGATGCTAATGGAGCATAAGTTTAATTCAGCCTGGCCACAGTCAGGATTGGCCCACAGCCCTAGCACAGGAGCTAATAACAGCTGATTTTCATGCCATGTAGCGTCAGCTGATGGCTCAGAATTTCCCATCCATGCCCTAACACAGTAAATCTTTATACTTCACAAACAAATCTTGTACTACGTGTATGTCTCATGCAACTCATTCACATTCCTGGGGCGTCTGAGTCTGCAGCACTACTTTCCACCGAGAGATAAGAGCCCCCCTTTAAAGATCTGCAGAGTGTGCATTAGCAGTCTGGGTGTGTACTGGTAGCATAAGTCAGCCTTATCAACCGGGGGACTGCGATTTGTATCCTGTCTGTACCTTTGTGTTTTGCCCCCCCACCCCACACTGCTGTTTTGCTTCATTTTCACCTGCCTTTTACTTTCTTTCTCTCACTAGAGAGCGGCACTAGAAACTTTGTTAGGATTGGGAAAATATTGTGGTTTGGTATAAGAAAATAAGCCCCTTCACAACAGTAACACTGCATAGATGTTAGTGAGCGAACCATCTCACTGATGACACAACCACGTGAGTGTGACCAGGTACAGATCGCCCATCCTCCCACATACCTACACAATGTGCCACATTTTGATTGGCTCCAGTGTACAAAAGCCAACGGGTGGCTACCACAGGAGAGCATTGTTTTGTATGACAAAAACATAAAGGGGTTTTTCTAAAAAGTAAATCCTTGTATGAAGCCAGCTCATTCTAAAGACGCAAAACTGTGAAAGTATTTGTACTGTTTGAAGGTGGAGGTAGTGAGGTTGAGACTATTTGACCTGCTTTAGCTCGCCTGCCGTCCACCCCAGCTCCCCTGTTTCATGCTGACTTAGTCAGTGTCACCTCTGTTGTGACTGGTGCCGTCTCCGTTCTGTGTCAGAGGGAGTCTGTGCAGCCACACGTGCACATGTGGAAACATCACGGTACAAGTACTGCAGATGGAAATTTTCTTTGATTAAAACAGTGCTGGTAAACCGTTGCATGACTGAGGCTCATGCGACATGCAGTCAAACCTCAGTGGCCCTTGCATTAACAAACACAACCCCAAATCTGGCTGATTTCCATTTTTAAGACCACAGGCCACTTTTACTCAGCACAGTATGGAGGCACTGAAGGACTGCTGTTACAGCAGGGAGCCATATCTTCTCCTTTCGGCACTTAGGACGAGGGGAGAGACAATCATTATGTGATCATAATGGATTGTCGGTGGGAAGCAGCTCTAAGCTGGGATTAGTCTGATATGACAAGATGTGCCGATGTACGAGAGCTCCCTTAAGAAAAACACTGTGTGTTAAATTACATTTTAAGAGTGAAATAAAGCATGTATATCAAAAGGCATTCTAACTCGCCTTTTGTTCAAGGATTTAGTTTGAAATCTGTTGGGACATACAGGAATTATGTGGAAGAGGAGGAGGACGGTCGCGGTAAAGGACAGAGCTTGGACGCACCAATGACGGCATCTGTGGCCGTGTGATATGCAGCCCAACAAAAGTACTTTTGTTGCCTAAACCAACCAACCGCACAAAGGACTCTGGATCCAAACCAGCGTCTGTGGTGTGTGAGTCAGGTGCTTGATATGCTCTCCATCCACCCCGACCTCCTGATCAGCTCTGACACACCAAGCTTGTTGCACTGAGGAAACAGTCATGGAGTTTACGAGGAGCAGGGCACTTTTCCGTCTCAAACTCTTTCAAAAATACTTTTCATATAGTTTTAGCGAATGGCAGAAACAAACCTGGAGACATATGATGGCGACTTTGTCTTGTTTTGTCGGGGTTATTTGTCTTTTTTTGGTTACTTCCCGTTTTACTTTGAAGGTTTGTTTTCTCGTGGGTTTTTCATCGTGGTTTCACTTCCTGCTTTTGTTCTTTTCCCCTCATTTGTGATTGTCTGCTCAACACTTATCAGTGTTTAATTGATCCGACCTATATCTCATTTTCAGTTCCCCCAAATGAACATCGAACCTTTTCCCCATTCCTTGTGGATTCTTCTTTTAGTTTTTGTTACTTGTTAGATTTCGTGTTTCCAGCCTTTTGGTTCGGCCAGTAAAGGCTCACGTTTTGTGGTCTCTTTTCTGCATATGATTCCCCCCCGTTTGACTCCATTCTCAAAATACTTGCACTCATTAAAGCATCGACATAAATGTGCAGTTGAACAACTGTATAGTAACACTTTGACTGTGGATGTTTAATAAATGTCACCCAATTCGGTCATTTCTCCGCTGAATGCAATCCAATAAGGGCAGAAAACGGCTTTTTTTAGCATTACGCCGACAGTCTAGTTTCTGTATTTCTCCCGTCTGGCGGTGAGACTAACCATCAGCCCGTGCAGTGGAGTAGGAGTGAAAAGTTCAAATATTGGACTTTCCTGTGAAGGGATGACTGCCCTGTGCCAACATCAGCACAAAGGGATCAGCGCAGCGAGCAGCTCTCTACAGCCGGCCTCAGTCGATGTGTTTTTCAGATGTAGGAGCAGCATCAGTGTGACGCCGCGATCCTCTGCGTAGGCTCACTCGTACAAATTCATAAATCCTTGTCAGTGTTACTGTTGTTGCTGTGAGAGGGTTTTGTTTTGTTTTGTTTTTCCTCCGTTTTTGGCATCATGCACGACTCTGGCTCCTCACAGGTTTGGCTTCTTAATCCTCATTTTCAAAGGCAAAAAAAAATGCTCCCCCTTTGCTATGCAAGCCTGGAACAACTTGACGAACAGAGAGTCTAATCCAAACTGCCGCTAAACACTCAAAGTTGAATATTTACAGAAGTATAAATGGTACAGGCCTGGCACAGACAGTCGGGAACTTTGTGCTCGGGTCATCTTTTCTTTGTTGTAATAATGCTTTGTGGCAATAAATCTTGCACTGTTTGAAAGCCTGTTTATTTCCACCTTAAATGGTGCCACATTTTTAAGGAGAATGCATTTGTTGGTTGAGCAGCTACAGAGTTGAGCATGTGGGTCGGGCCCATGAAAAACTCTCTCCTCTGCCAATCAACTTATTTTACTATCGACTCTTGCTTGGTGTTGTTATTGGATGATTGAAGTCTGAAGAAGCGAGACGGATTAGAAATTTAACAGTTCATCAGTTTAACCAACAGGGGTCTCGGTTGCATGTGGAAGAGCCGTACACAGACACAACAGCCTGCCTCCTCCTCCTGCTGCTGGTCACACACGTGTGGGATGGCATCCCATTCTTCAACCAGCATTTCTCGCAAGTGAGTCAGTCTGGTTGTTTCGGTCGCTCTGGCACGAACAGCACACCCACGCTGATCCCGCAAGTGTTAGACGGGCTGAGGTCAGGACTGCAGGCAGGCCACGCTATCTTCTCCACTCCCAAACTCTGGAGATAGCCTCTGATAAACCCCGCTCTGTGGGGGCGAGCGTTGTCAGCTTGGAGGACAGAGTTCAGTCCCAGATATGTGATTTCCAATGGTTGCAGAATCTCGTCTTGATCTCTCTGCACTGAGATTGCCTCCAGTGATGACAAGCTTTATTTTTCCAGTGAGAGGGATGGCGCTCCACACCATCACACTGCCTCCAGCAAAACCTGTTACCCCATCGGTGCAGCAATCAGCACAGTGTTCTCTGCGTCTTCTCCACACTTTCACCCTACGATCCAGCTGCTGCAGACAGATTCTGGACTCTTATAACTCACACAACATGCCTCCACATGTTCAGCTTCATATGTTGCTGACACAGCACAAACTGACTTGAAAGTGAAAGGCAGTAATGACAGGCCTCTTAGCAGTGTGCAGTCTGGTCTGGATTGTCTGAGTAGAGAGCCGTCAGCTATGTCATCCCGCAAACCTCGACTCCAAATCTGTAAGACTGCCTGCAGTTCTTAAGTTCTGACAGGGTGAGGAAATTGAATTCTTGTGGTCTCATCTTCTTGGGGCGCCCACTTCCCAGCCTGTTTCTGACATCCCCTGTTAAACAGAAATTGGCCTTCAAGTTGGAACTGGTACTACGGCTCTCTCCAAATAATCCTGCAACTTGTTTTGCAGACACCAGCTTGAAGTTGCCCTATGTCACAGCAGAGATGGGCAGTAACGCGGCAGTAATCGGATTACTTTTTCAAGTAACGAATAAAGAAAGGCATTACTACTGCAAAAGAAGTAATTAGATTACTGTTACTTTCCCGTAAGCACACTGCGTCACTAAACCGTGACTGTGTTTGTGAGAGCGTCTCATGACGATGACGTACGAGCGCGCGGCGTCCGTGGCGGCAGCAGACGTGTGCAGATCAACGGTGGATAATACGGAGCGCGGGAGAGAGTACGACCGTGCAGCGTTTACAGCTTGGACGTACCGACGTTACTTTGAGTTTGAGTCTGTAAAAAGTGACAGAAACATCAGCGTCCGCTGTACACTCTGCGTGGGAAGAAAACTTCTTTCTACAGCGAAAAATTAAAGTTCAAATGTGAGCGAGCACCTAGCACGCCGCCACGGGAATGTGACGTTCACAGAGAAAGCCCCGGATCCCCCTGCTGACATGACCGCTGCTGCACCGGGCAAACCTCCACCGGCCCCACTCCTGCTGAACAGGTG
>VVHJ01032822.1:26278-37374 GCA_015107715.1 Tylochromis polylepis | reverse complement strand
ACAATGGAATGGTTTAAAACAAAACATATCCATGTGTTAGAATGGCCCAGTCAAAGTCCAGATCTAAATCCAATCGAGAATCTGTGGCAAGATCTGAAAACTGCTGTTCACAAATGCTGTCCATCTAATCTGACTGAGCTGGAGCTGTTTTGCGAAGAAGAATGGGCAAGAATTTCAGTCTCTAGATGTGCAAAGCTGGTAGAGACATACCCTAAAAGACTGGCAGCTGTAACTGCAGCAAAAGGTGGTTCTACAAAGTATTGACTCAGGGGGCTGAATAATTATGCACACCCCACTTTGCAGTTATTGATTTGTAAAAAATGTTTGGAATCATGTATGATTTTCGTTCCACTTCTCACGTGTACACCACTTTGTATTGGTCTTTCACGTGGAATTCCAATAAAATTGATTCATGTTTGTGGCTGTAATGTGACAAAATGTGGAAAAGTTCAAGGGGGCTGAATACTTTTGCAAGCCACTGTAGGTAATCCAGAAAAGTTGGAACACCTGTAGGAGTTAGTAGCACCAGCTTTCAAGGCTTGATCAACCTCCATTGCTGCAGAACAGCTTTAAATTGTTAACCCATGTTGTGTTCCCTGAAAAAGGCCTTTTTGTGTCATTCTGAAATGACCATTATTCTTCAGTTTTGGGTGAACTTACCTTTTTTTAACCTCTGACAGTTCACCACTTACCTTTGTACCATTTAAAGCTATTCACTGGACTTGAACAACTTGAATTGCAATAGATAACTGGGAAAATTGGGGCGTTCTAAAACTTTTGACCAGTAGTGTATATTTATATATATCTTCTTGACAGCTCACATGCGAATTGTTGGTGTTTTCAGGGTGTCGGCAGGGCACTCTGGTGTTTGGCTATGCAAGCTGCGATGCATTTTGTATTCTCACACCTTTCTATCAAAACCAGCATTAACTCTTTTGGCAAGCTGAGCTACAGTAACTCGTTTATTGGATCGGACTACACGGGCCAGAGCCCCACGTGCTTCACTGAGCATTTGCTGCCTATGATCCTGTTGCTGATTCACCACTGTTCCTTCCTTGGACCACTTTTGGTAGATGCTGACCACTACAGATCGGAAACACCCCTCAAAAGCAGCAGTTTTGGAGATACTCTGACCTAGTCATCACAATCTGGCACTTGTCAAACTCGCTCAAATCCTTGCTCATGCTTGACCATTTTTCCAGCACTAACACATCAGCTCTGAGGACATATTTGAGGAAATGTTCAGTTGCTCCATAATATATCGCACCTACTTACAGGTGCCACGGTGAAGGGATAATTAGTGTTATTCACTTCAGCTCTCAGTGGTCATGATGTTATGCCTGTGTATATACACACATAATTGTATCCCTCGTGAAATTTTGTTCAAGTCACCACTACATACATAATGAAGAATGTGAAAAATTCAGACAACCTTAAAAAGAAGCAACACTTAAGTGGGACGCTAGAAAACAAACTATGTAGTTGCAACACTTTCTCTTGCTCTCTTACTCCTAGCTAAGAACATATTGTCTTATATAATGCATGTGACAGTCCACACAGTGATATGCAGAAGAATAAAATACTGATGGCATTTCATGTTTCTTTTAGAAAATATTCATTTTAGTTAAACCAGTTTATGAAACATTTTAAAGGGGTGAAAACTGCACCAACATACTATTATAGTTCAAAGTCTCTCATCCCAAAATTTGACAGTTTAGGTCACCACGTGAGCCAGCTGTGGAATCACCACGTCTGGATCAGACAGTTTGGCTAAACTGGACCCTTTGATAGATGTTAGCTTGCTGTTGCAAATCTGAACAAAAAAATGAAAAATTCTGTAAGACATGAATTTCATGTCGCTCAAAGCAGTCATTGTCACTGTCTCAACATCTGTGTTTGATTTTTTTCTTGCTCAACAACAGGATTCCTTTTCTCTGTTTTGAATTTATTCAGAGCTCACATGAAAGAGACACCCCAAACTTAAACGTTTCATATGCTGAGGCACAGTCCCACCAACAGACTAAAAGAATAAATTGTTTAGTTTAATTCCATATTGCCTCGGGACACTGACGCTACATTTTTCTCCCCATTTGGTTATACTATCCAGTTACCAGTTATCCAGTTAAAGTCAAATCAGTTTTTTTTAAAAGTAGGTAAAATCATGTATTGTATTAGTATATTCTAGAATACGTCCTCTGTTGCTTTTTACAGGTGTAAAATAAAGTATAGAAGGGAAATATGCAGCTACCATTGGTTTTAATTTCAAAAGCCACCATATATTAATGTACTGCCAGAGCTCCCACCTGCCTTCTTCAGTGCTGGTATACCATATAATAATTTTTTATATCAATAAAACAGATGCTTGCCTTGCTATTAAGGTGACAGAGAATTGCTGTGTTGAGGTCATGTCCTGTAGTGCCCAGCACAAGAATACCACCAAAGAACAGTTTTTACCAGTGGAACATTCAGCTGAGCTCACTGAGCTGTGAAAGATGTTGACTTAAAGTATTAAACTAACTGTAACCGTGTTTGAGTCAATACTCAAAAAGTAATGAGTATAATAAAGTATTATACGTTACTTGTTACCTACACAACAGTTGTAGACTACTCCACTATTTTCCTTCTCGTGAAAACAAATTGAAATCATTTGATCGTAGCCGAAGCGCAGGAAGAAAAAGGCTGATCTGTTTGAATTTTATTTCAGTCCACCCAGGGTGCAGATTTTACTGAATTCTGAATGCTGAAAAATATAGTGTGACTAATGCAATGCATTACTTTGGAAAGCATTACACCCAACACTGAGTGTAACTAGCAAGCAGATGGAGTGTTTAATAGTTTAGTCCCATTTATAGTCACCCAGCACTGTAAAGGTTCATGCAAAGAAAAAAAAATTCACACTTCAAACAGCATCTCTGGTCAACTCTCCAGTATGATGGTTTCCCTGCAGAGTAATAGGCAGTAATCTATTATGGTAAAGGTTGGGGGTGTTCATAGCTGCTAGTTTTCAGACTGATTAAACAGAAATAAAAATTTAGAGTAATAGCTGAACAGATTTTGCCTGTACATTCAAAGCGCTTGCCTTTATTTTATTTCTTTTATATAAATATATTCTCATATTATATTTTTTGAAAACCCTGATCCACTCATGTCATGTCTTATAGCCAAGGAGTGTGGCGGGGTGCTGACAGAGCAGCAGAAGCTCATTCAGTCTCCTGGGTTCCCTGAGGAGTATGAGGATGAACAGATCTGCTACTGGCACATCCGAGTCCGCCTGGGCCAGAAGATCCACCTCCACTTCATGGAGTTTGATGTCGAGGATGATACAGAATGTCTGGCAGATTACCTGGAGGTTTACGACAGCTATGATGACGTATCAGGCTTTGCTGGGAGGTGAGAAAAACTAGCTGAGTAGTTATTTAGCACAGAAAATGTCAGAATTTATGAAAAATGCCAGTCAAATGTTTTAAGAACCCAAGGTAACATTTTCATGGCCTCAAAAGCCAAATCTTTTAATTACAGGAAAAACAATGCAAGAAAGTGTCTCTTTTGAGAATCTGCAATACAATTTGTCATTTTCTGTTTGGTAACCACTTTATACACTGATTATTACAGCTCTGTTTACAATGACTGAACTATATTTTCACTGACCTAAAGTAAATGGAAACAGCTCCTCTCTACATGTGCTTAATCTGAAGGGAATGTGACCCCAAGTTTCACGAGACTTGATCAAATCTATTTCCAGGTTCTGTGGTGATTATTTGCCAGATGATATAATCAGCACAGGTTAGAGCCCTCACATTTTCAAATCAAAACAACACAAAGAAACATTCAGATTTGCAGCAATACAAAACATTTGTTTGTGATGTTTTCCAGGGAACGTGATGACACTGAAGTTCCTCTCTGATGCTTCGGTTACAGCTGGGGGCTTCCAGTTACAGTATACTGCTTTTAATGCGTCTCTCCCACATAAATAAAGCCCCTCCTTTGACTGATGGTTCAATACACTGATATAATCCTGTTGCTGTATTTATGATGTTATTGGTTACCTCATGTACTTTGATTAATAATTCTCTGTAGTTGATTAAAGGAATAATTATTTGAGAAAAATAAGGATAAATTGTGTAGCATTCTTTTTTGTTATGTCAGAGCTGGTGAAAGACAGGAGAAGATAATAACATAAAGACAAGAAGAAGGAGGAGTAGAAAAAGAAAAGGGACAAAAAGAGAGAGGGGGGAAGGGAGGATGCGGTAAAAAAAAAAAGAGAAAAGTCGACGATAGAGCAAACAGATCTGTATCAAACACACAATAAACAAGCAGCACCTAAAAGACAAAACAGAGACAGGTACACAACCAAACATACAATTTAGCTGTTGCAGTGAAGAGATGATTGAGACCGCATCGGCAGCCACACCCACCAAACTCGGGGTAACACACCTGCCCCCCAAGGTCCTATTTGCATGGTGATGTGTTGTGAGCTGTAATGACTATACTGTAATTAAAAAGGAGGGACAGATAGTTGTGCAGCGCAGCCAGTGAAGTCACATGAATGACTTTTCCAACTGTGGACTGTTCCCATCCTCTGAGACCCTACATGTGTGAGAGATGTGTTGTCAGAGAAAGTGGAATGATTAAGATGATTAAGATTATGGTAGAAGACTACCTTCTTACTGAGCCAGGTTAACTGGTTCAGTAAGCACCTTTATTTCCCACACTGCAAGGTGAGGAAAAGCAGACCCAGGACCCACGTGAACAGCACCCTGGAGCACAGCCACGCCCAAGGCCAGCACCCAAATCTGGGGCCCAGCAGGACACAGCACCAGTAACCCACTCAATCGACAGTGCTAAAATATGACTTTTGTGGCACTCTTCATCTGTTCTAACCACTAATAGGTTATGTGATCATTCCAAGTTTATTTTCAGACATAAATTTTTATTCACAAAACAAAACAACACAGGCTGTTACATAGGGTGGCTGTAACTCAGGTGGTAGAGCAGAAGGTTGGTGGTTTAAAGCCTTGGCTGCTCCAGACTGCATGCTTGGGCAAGATACTAACCCAGTAACGTAAGCATAGATAAAGTGCTTTGAGTGCTCAGGTAGAGTAGAAAAGCTCTATATAAGAACTACCTTAAAGCACAATGTTTTGTGCTGCCTGTTTTTTTTTTTCTCTGTATAGTTAAATACAGCAACCCGGCCCCAGATAAGTGGAAGGAGATGGATGGCTGGATAGTTAAATAAATATCTACCATATTACCAAAACACTTTTACTGACATTAGCTGACAATGGAGAATGATGGAGTCTGTTTTTAGAACCATTCCTTTAAAAAAAAAGAAGTAATAAAACACTATGAAAACACCTCACTTCACATAAAATTGTATTATTGGCAAACTGCACATAAATTATCAAAACTAAAAGGCTAAAACTATCAAGGCTTTTCTTGAGAATGTGCTAAAGGACTTATTAAAAGCTTCACACTGCACTCCAAATTGGTCAGGAAGAGAAAACGTATCTGTTACGACGATGAAGCAAACAAGTCTGTCTATTTGCTAATGCTAGTTTTGTTCCACACAAGACGTGGTTCGTAACTGACCTCAGAACAGTGAAAACAGAGCCAGCCTCAGCTTTCCTAGCCTGCTCATCCCCCATCTTTTTCCTGTCAGACGTTGATCCACAATGCACATTCTCAAACAACCAGGAAAAAGCTGTTAGCTGTTAGCTGTCACCCTCTCGGCTTGACAAGCTGAAGTCATTGATCACAGGAGATGGACACTTTTATACAGTCATTGAGATGGACATGCCCATGAAATGGAGCCATGCTGCAGTTTCTAACAGTAATGGAAAGGACTGATAAAGGACTCATGCATTCCCGCAGTGCTTAAAATATCAAACTGCTGTACAGAGCTTTTCCTCTCACAGCACTTACTTACCTGCAGCAGCTGCCTTGCTTTCAAGCTGTGTATGTAACTCTGCTATTTTTTTTTATTCATTGTGCCAGTGCAATAGCATTGAGGCACACTATATATTATTTGTCAAATGTATTATTTGTATTATTATTATAATTTTTATTATTCTCCTTCTTTGAAGGCTCTGGCTTTTCTGGATGTAATGAACTACTCACGCGTTCTTGTGCACAATTTTAAGCATTACTGCACTGCTTATAGAAACATGTAAGGATGAGCAGATTTAGGGTTAGAGGAAGGCAACTGGCATTTCAGCAGGTTAAAAAGTCAGCGTTACATTGTTGTGCACCCCCTTGTACCAGTTCCTCTCTCTGTGATTTGGATATTAGCTTTCATTCATTTCCTGTTGATACTGTTGTTAGAACACAGTGGCTAATCAAGATCCTCAAGGACAACTTTAGTCCCACAAAAAACATCTGCGTATGCAGTCAGACTTCAGTCAGGAGTCTTTGTTGTGACTGCTGGAGGACTGAGGAAACTTAAAAGGGAGCTCTATCACTTCTCTTTTCATGGGATGACTACAAAATACCCACACCAAGAGTGAATGTTTGGGAGCAGCGGCCTTGGGCAGAGAGCACTTCAGCGGACCTGAATGTCGACTCTGAGGCAGAGATGGAAACAGCAGCGCCTGATCACGATTACTGTGGGACACCAAAAATAGCAGTGATGGCAAAGGAGATGGTTAATTAGAAACAAAGCCTTACAAACACCAGATAGAGGTGCTGCAGCTGCAGTCCCATTTTGCCATACAGCATTCTGCAAGCTCAGATGAAGACATTTGTTTTTACACCAAGCTGGTTTTGTAAAGCTTTAGGAGACCACATCAGAAGTCTGTGACTTCTGTAAGTTTGTTTTATGAATTGGGGGCTTGTCCATTCTTTTTGTTGTTTGTTCTTGTCCTCGTACATTGAGTAAGTTGAGTAGGTTGCTTATATTGTGTTGGGTAAGTGGCTTGTATTGACCTTTGTTCCCACTACTTTTCTTGTTGGCAGTTTTTTCTTGTCTGTGTGGGTGTCAAAATGGAGTTTTGGTTGGAGGACTTCAATTTAAATCCAACTTAAGAAAAGTTGAATAGATTTAAGAAGTTGTTACTGTTACTTAGAGCTATTTTTTTATGTGTCAGTTCCCCTAAATACGGAGAAAAAAAGAGCTGAAGGAGTTCTTGCGGGTAAAGCTGAGAGAAAGGGGTTTATTTTGTTAGGCCGGCTCCTGCAAAAGGAGTTGTGCCATGTGCTGTTGCTGGTGCTCCTGCCACACTCTGCAAAATCTCCCTCCTCAAGCACGTAGTTCTACAGAAGAGCTGCAGCTAGCACTGCACATTAAAAGAGTTGGAGCTGAAAATGCAGCAGCTGGAGGTTGAAGCTTCCACCTTGTGGACACGAGCATGTCTGATCGTGCAGTGCCAAACTCTAGTTCCTTAGTTCCTGTGTGTGCAGTGACCTGTGCACAGGTGTGCAAACTCATAGACTTGCCGGATCTTAGTGACTCTTTAATGAGTGAGACAGTTTCAACAAGTCCATCCACTAAGCGCAAAAATTCACTTACTTCCACAGAGCTTCAGCCTGATGAACAAGCTCTGATACTCTCTGTGAATAAAGTAAAGCTTACTGAAGCACAGAAGAGTGATGAAAGCTTGTCTTCCTATTGGTATTATGTGAATGAGCCAGAAGGTAAAAGGTTTGCGGTGCCACTGCAGGGGAGGCGGACGCACTTGAGCGGCATCCGCAATCACGCCTCGCCGGCTTAAAGTGTGGGTTAACTCCTGGGTTACACGGCAGACCCGTCCACACATACATGCTTTTCAGCATTCTCTTTTATTGTCTCACAGTCTTACACACGGTTGCTGTTCACACACAGTCGGCTGCAGCCTCTCTGCCGCCAGCCGAACACATACCCACCCAACACAGGACCCTACACCGCTCTTAAGCTGGCGGGGCGCGATTGCGATGCAGCGCAGGTGCATCCGCCTTCCCTGCTGCTGCACCGCTGACCACGCCCCGCCACAGTCTGCTTCCTGCGTTGCTGAAGATGGTGTTTTAATGTGCCGCTGGACTCCTAGTTCTTGTTGCCTCTATGACTTAATGTCATAAATTGTTGTTCCACAGCTATTCCGTTCCCATGTCTTAAGCTCAGCCCATGACCACATCAAATCCGGTCACCTATAAAACACAATTCCTCCGTTATTTCTTCCGACCAGGTCTTAAGTCACATGTGGTGAAATTCTGTCACTCGTGCCATACCTGCCAGCTCCCAGGTTAACCAAACCAGGTGATTCCAGCTGCACTGATAAAACCCATCCCAGTTATTGAAGAGCCATTTCAGCATGTTTTTGTTTTTGGACCACTTCCAAAAACAAAATCAGGAAACCAGTACGTTCTCACAGTGGTGTGTACTGCTACACATTACCCCGAGGCACTTGTTAAAAACCTGTCCCACTGTGAAAGCACTTGTGAATGTTTTTTTCTACCTTTGGTCTTCCACAATACATTCAAACAGATTAGGGCACAAACTTCATGTCCAAAATGTTCGCACAAGTAATGACAGAACTTGGAGTCAGAGACCATACCTCTAGTTCTTATCACCTGGAGAGTCAGGGTGTTGGCTTCACCAAACCTGAAGAGCATGCGTCGTAAATGTTGGACAGAATCAAACCGGGAGTGTGATGAGGGGCTGCCTCTGCTGTTATTCGCTGTCGGAGAGACGAATCAGGAACCTTTAGGGTTCAGTCCCACTGACTGCTTTTGGCCACACTGTGCGTGGACCATTGCATCTGCTAAAAAGAAAAATTCCTCTCGGACAAGTTAAATTCCAAAGAGAACGTATTGGATTATGTTATCTTGTTTAGAGAGCGACTGCATAATGCCTGCAGTCTTGCTTGTAATGTGCTAAGAGGTGCTCAGAACGAAGACCCACTTTGGCAAAACGTCTGTTGCACGGTCCTTCCAGTCAGGTCACCGTGTTGTAGCTTTATTGCCTGGCTCTGTGCTACACGCAAGGCTTTCGGGTCCATATGTCGTAGAGCGCAAACTCAGTGAAACTGATTATGTTGTGCTCACCCCGGACCGTAAAAAGAAACGTTTTGTGTGCCACATCAATATGCTAAAGGCTTATGTTGACCGTAAAAGTACTGATAGAGCTGATAACCAGTCTCCCGTAATTTCACCTCTCGTGTCAGCGTCGGTCACTCCAGTGCTACACAACCTCTGTGATATGGCTTGCTTTCTGGCAGACTACCAAAGTGGACCATCAGTAAAGGCATGGGCCGCTCAGTGTTGAACAGTGTTAGTTATTACTGTAATCACAGTACGCTTCTGTTACACATTAATGTTATGTTTCTTCTAAATTCAGTAATTGTATTATAATTAGTAATTAAAAACACTATGTTGTTACTGTTGCAGTAGTGATAAATGTGTGGTGCATTCATTTTTTGATTAACAAGTGCACACTGGATAAATAATTGGATTTCTGTATTTTACATTTCCCTCATTATCTACATATACATCATGTTGAATAGTCTGTGTTAATAATTGATTCATTAAACTGTCAAATGTTAACATGTTCTTTTTAATAAGGTAATTATTTTAAACTTGAAATCTACAATACCTTGCACTTAACAGTAATGCTAATCTAAAAGCACAATATATTTAGATACTTTCAGGGAGTTTCGAGGCTTTACTGCACAAGTAGTACTCCTGCTTTAGCTGCCTTAAATTTTGCAGTTGTTACATAGTTCAGTAATAACTTTTAATGCTGGAGTATTTTTGGTGTGCCATGTAAACTTTCATTGACCTTTTTTTTAAAAAAGAAATCTGTTATGTGACTCTTATTTCCTCTTTCTCTGTAAATGTTTTTACTGTAAATCTTTACATTTTAAATTTGTAAATTATGTAAATTTTTTGCTAGTTTAGTTTTATGTTCACTTTTATGTCTGTGTTTAGTTTTTTTATGGTCGGGCATTGCACAGCAACAAGCAACAAGCACTACATGTCGTACTATGCATGATTGCGTATGTGACAAATAAAATTTGAATTTGAAATTTGAATACATGTCATCAGGACACTGCTCCCCAGCACACCTAAAACCATTCAGACCATTCAACCATTTATGTTAATAAATGGTTTCTATATATGGGATATACCATGTGTACCAAAAGCATTATTAAAACCTGTAGCAGCAGATTGTGAGCAGGACTCACGATAGCCAGCCTAAGCGCCCACTAGAGGGCCCACTTGTTCAAAGGTCTGCAAATATATGACACATTATACTTAGCAAACATTGAGAATGAAAAAGTTATTTCAGTCTAACCTATTATGTCAGACATACTCTAAATCTACAAAGAATGAACATTTAATCATAACTTGTACAGATAGATCAAGAAAGAGTACTCTTCTCCCATCTCTCTGGTGATCCCAAAGCACTTCAGCTGTACTTTCCCATCATCTTGTAACAGTCACTACCACCCAGAGCTCCTGGGTCCTATGCATCAGTCTTCCTTTATGAACTTCCACCATTTATCGTTTGGTTTTCCCTTTACTGGCTTTCTCTTCTTGAGTTCCACAGTCATTCTAGAGACTACCATCCAGTGCTCTCCTCATATCAACATGCAGTCTCCCACGTCTTTCAGATTGCATCTTCTGCACACAATTGTCCACACAGGTCTTATATGTCACCCTGTTCCTCCCTCTTGTAATGCGTTCACCACATCCATGTCCATTCTTTATGCAAAATCTACTACCATCTGCACCTCTCTCCTTAACACCATACCAACACCTCCCCATCACCTCTGTTCCCTTCATCTATTGAAATCCGCTTCATTCAGCACTCATCCCCCTGGGAACACTCTCTACCGCTTTTAAAACGAGACGCAACCGTAAACAGCTATTTATACTAATAACTGTACGCTGTGTTGAGCGGACGCAGTCAGCCTGCCGCTCTCCTTATAAGTTCAAAGGGGCAGGCCGAGTGTGACGTAGCGGGGTCAAAGGTAATTTTGTACGTCGGCGTGGTGGTTTGGCGCCAGCAAATTTCGCGGGGTAACAGCACAAGACACAGAAAAGGAGGCTGAAATAGGAGCCATTAAAAGCTGCACTTCACAGAAAACAGTCCAGACAGTGAAGCGTGGCGGCCGCTGAAGTGA
>VVHJ01032822.1:0-15664 GCA_015107715.1 Tylochromis polylepis | reverse complement strand
TTTACACAGCCTGCACCTGGGGTATTGCCTGGTGTGGTAGACCCCAGCCTCTATGGATCTTGTGCTCAGAGCTTGTTCCTGTGCTGCTATGATCAGCGCCTCTGTGCTGTCTTTCAGTCCAGTCACTGGTAGGACTTCTGGATGTCAGCCACTTCCTCTATCTGCCGGTGGTACATACTGTGCAGGGGCCTGTCCTTCCATGATGGCTCCTCCTCTTCCTCCTCTTTCTTGGGTTTCTGCTGCCTGAGGTATTCACTGAGCACGTGGTTGGTTGGGGCCATCTTCCTGATGTATTTGTGGATGTTCGTTGTCTCATCCTGGACTGTGGTACTGATACTCACCAGTCCTCGGCCTCCTTCCTTCTGCTTAGCATACAGCCTCAGGGTACTGGACTTGGGGTGAAACCCTCCATGCATGGTCAGCAGCTTCCTGGTCTTGATGTCAGTGGCTTCTATCTCCTCCTTTGGCCATCTTATTATCCCAGCAGGGTACCTGATCACGGTAGGTGTTGATAGCCCGGATCTTGTTCTTACCGTTCAGCTGACTCCGTCCCACCTTTAGCTAAGAAGTTTGTTAACCCTTAGTTGAGGAAAACTCTGGTTTTCTGGTCCAGTTTCTATGGTAACAGACTCTGTAATCTAACTCTACTAGCTGGGATATTTTCTTCAACAACCTGTCAGTTTCTCCTGACAGTCCCCCGATTTCAGTGCCAGCTGGTTGACACTGATTTATTTCCTCATTGATAAAGTTGCTATCACAGCTTAGAGCGGAACAAATTAATCTGTAGTTTGCATTTTACGCAAACTAAAATCCCAGTTAGATATTAGTTTTTTTGTGTACTAACATGACCGCTTTTACAGCCATGCAGTCATCAGTAGACACTATATTGCCAAAAGTATTCACCCATCCAAATCATTGAATTCTGGCGTTCCAGTCACTTCCATGAACAAGGCTGTATAAACTCAAGTACCGAGGCATGCAGACTGTTTCTGCAAACATTTGTGAAAGTACAAATAAACAGAATTTTCAGGTATATGTACTTCACTTGGGATGAATTTTTCTGTACTTTCTACTCCTTATATTTTCAGAAAAGCCTTGCTACGTTAGGTTTAACTGTATCATTTACAGCATTTATACTCGGGGGTTAAAGTGGGGCATAATGTTAAAGGAGAGAAGCGAGCATAAAGGGACTGAAGTTTTTTAACTGGCACCTCATTTCAAATGCAAGATTTCTGTTAGCTCAACAAACATGAGCAAATGCGCAAACTGTTTGTGCAGTATGCTAGCTAAAGGTAAAGCTGCTGTATTTACCATGGATAGAAAGGAGAGCTAGATAACTTTAGTCAGAGATTGGGAAAGATCTAAAAAGACAGACTGGACAGGACTGAGAACATTAAAGAGTTTTTCTGTACATCTCATGAAGTATTTGTATCCTGTAATGGCAGAAATAGAGAAATTCTCTATTAAAAAAGTGAAGCTGATATACTCAATCAGTAGATTAATTTTTTTTACTCAATAATTATTCAGGAGTGTTTTTGGGAAGCATTGATCCATATTGTCAAGGACTTGAGTGCACAGGTTTGACCTGGGAGACGTGAAATGTGGGATAGATATGCATGGATGGTGGTTGCTTGAGATTGAGCTTCACTGTCATTCATTCGTGGATCCAATGAATGATGGTGGAGTGGGCAGATGTGGAGACATAGCGTTTATTGGGAGAGCTGGAACCCAGGTCTGGTTCATCCTAGAGAGCCTGGTGAATCATCTCCTCGACTCCCCAGGTGAGGGAGCTCACTCTACATGAGGATGGTAGGATGTTCGCAGGTTCTGGCTGGTAGGTGTTGGAGGAGATTTGACAAGATGTGCATCAGGTTTTAACATTTCTGGAACCTGGGCGATAAGAGATGAAGAAGTTGAAACAGCCAAAAAACAAGGACCAAACGAGCCTAGCGAGCATTAAGTATCTTGGTGGTTTACAGATAAGTTGGATTTACTGGTCAGTCCAAATGATAAACAGTTGGTCGGATCCTTCCAGCCAATGTCGCCACTCCTCTAGGGCTAGCTTGATGGCTAGCAACTCACGATCTCCTACACTGTAATTTTGTTCTGTGGGAGTTAGACAGTGAGAGAAAAAGGCACATAGCTGCAGCTTACCTTGTGGTCCAGTTCGCTGAGAGAGTACGGCCCCGACACCTGAATCAGAGGCGTTGACCTCCACAATAAACTGCTTTGTGATATCTGGGTGAACCAGGGCTGGTGAAGAGTTGTTTTAACTTGACAAAGGCTGTCTGGGCTTCTGGGGACCAAACTAAAGGAATTTTGGTGAATGTGAGGTGAGCAAGGTGAGTAACTACCTGACTGTAGTTTCTGATGAATTGGCGGTAGAAGTTGGCAAATCTGAGAAAATGTTGCGCATGCTTTCGAGACGTGGGAGTGGGCCATTCCGTTACTGCCCCGATCTTCACGGGGTCCGTCTTCCTCTGTCCTCCTGCCAAGATATAACCCAGGAAGGTGACCGAGGGAGAGTGAGATTT
Source organism: Tylochromis polylepis (assembly GCA_015107715.1). Lineage (NCBI taxonomy): Eukaryota > Metazoa > Chordata > Actinopteri > Cichliformes > Cichlidae > Tylochromis > Tylochromis polylepis. Next base: position 13,130 of record VVHJ01032822.1, on the reverse strand, counting down.
ATATATTTCTGGCTTGACTTATAGGCAGTTCTCCAGAAGACGTTGTAGGACACTTTGAACATGAATCCGATGTTCCTCGAGAGACTTGGAAAAGATCAGGATATCGCCTAGGTATACAAAAAAAAATTTTTTTTTAAAAAATCCCTCAACACATCAATAACGAGGGCCTGGAAAACCGCGGGGGCATTGGTGAGGCCGAAAGGCATCACCAAGTATCCCAGTGGTGTATTAAACCCAGTCTTCCACTCATCCCCCTCCCTTATACGAATGAGGTGATAAGCATTCCAGAGATGTAGTTCGGTGAAAATATTGGCCTCATGGATGGGTTCGAAAGCGGAGTTGAGGAGAGGTAATAGATACCTGTTTTTAACTGCAATGTCATTTCGTACTCTGTATACTCAGTGCAACGTCAGAGTGTCTTGTCTTTCTTGGCAATGAAGAAAAAACAGCTCCTACCAGGAATTAGGAGGGACGGATGATGCTGGCAGCCAATGACTTGCAAATGTATTTTTCCATTGCCTCCCTTTCTGGCCGAGAAAGATTGTAGAAACAAGCTTGAGGGTAACGGAGCTCCAGGGAGAAGGTCGATGGCGCAATCGTAGGGGCTGTGAGAAGGAAGTGACAAGAGTTTATCTTTATTGAAAACTTCTTGAAGGTCCTGTCAATCAGTAGGAACAAAGGACAGATACAGGGGTGAAGCAACTTGTGAGGGAGATTCGTGCAAGCTGGAAGGCAGTGCAGATCTTAGGCAGTTGGCCAGACAGAACAGACCGACCTTATTACCGGACCAGTCTATATGGGCTTTGTGTTTCTTTAGCCATGGATAGAATCAGAGGGGTCTCAGGGCAAGCAAAAGTGTAGAATGAAGTAGTCTCCTGATGATTACCAGATGAAACTAAGTGAACTGGTTCAGTTTGATGAGTGATCAGGGTGAAAAGTTGGTTATTGAGAGCAGTTGCAGGAGGTTGCAGAGGAATGAGTGGGAGAGCTAGTTGTTTGGCTAATTCTATGTCCATTAAAGTTTGCTCAGCACCGGAATTTACAAGTCTATGAAGGGAGTGAGTTACCTGGTTGAAACAGAGTGTTAGACGGGGCTTGGATTTAGTGAGGAAACTGCCCACTTACTGGGCTCGAAGTGGAGGAACAGACGTGTAAATCGTGAAAAAAATTAAACAAGGCCTTATGGGGTTTGTAGTTTTTCTCTGCCTCTCTCTCCCTCAGGCAATTATCAGTCTGAAGGGAGAGAGAGACCAAATCATCGAGGAAAAAAAAAAAAGGTTCATCCTGTGATGCTAACTGGTCTTTCATTTGATTGTTGAGAGTTTGCAAAAATACACCCTGCCGTGCAAAATTCGATAGCAAAGTCTGCTGCACTACTTTTAACAATTTCTTTGTCACGCTACCCTCAGAAACAGGGTGAGCAAAAGTTTACTTTAGCTCCCCAAGGAACGCATCATATAGGCAGGATGAAAAGGGGTGAAAGGAAAAGCATGCTTCGGCCCATGCCACTGCTTTTCCCCTCAGCTGTCCTACTAAATAGGAGAGTTTCGAGTTATCGTTGGGGGAAAAGCACGGAGATCGGCCGAAAAACAAGCGAGCACTGTAACAAAAATCCCCTGCACTGACCCAACTCACCAGAAAATGGTTCAGGTGCCAGAGAGACAGCGTTGCGAAAATGAGCTCAACAGGCGGAGGGAGTGACAGCGGGAAAAAGCAGAGCGGCCTGCATGGGGGGGGCGGTGGACGGAGATGAAAGGTAGTTGCAGGTGGCTGACTAGGCCCGGGAGTCACATCAGAAGGGAATTCCATGATTGTGGCTGGAATTTCTTCCTGTTTGTCGCTGATTGATTTGCACAGTTCGTGTCGACCGAGGATTGTTCCCTGCTTAGTGATTTTTTCGGCCAGTTCATGCTGTCAAGGTCGGGAGACCGGTACGTGGGAGTGAGCATAAGTCCAGACACAACACAGAGCGGAAATAAGATTTCACAAGTTTTACTGAAAACACAGAATGAACTATGATGAGACATGAGTACGTGTCAGGGAAATCTCTGACGAGGAGTCTCACAGGTGGCTCTGGAGGGGGGTAGCCGGGTAAGCGTCTGAGTGATGAGTGAGTGAGTTGGGTTCCAACCTTGTATTCCAGGAATCCAGAGCAGTCAGCAGGCATGAGGACAAGCAGGTGAGAGCAGTGAGTAATTTAAGTCCTGAGAAGCAAGTTGCAGAATGAAGCTGGGGATTTGACTGTGGAGACCAGTGTCCAGAGGAAGGAGTTGTGGACAAGTAAGGTGGTGACATGATGAGATTGCTAAAGGCACAAAAAGAGATCAAGGCAAGTACTTGGCATGAGCAAAGAAACAAGACTTTACGAGGCCTGGTTACCGCCATGAGGTAGCTAACGAACTGGTGAAGAACTGATGGCAACACTGGTTTTAAGTACCATCCTGCTGATTGCCACAGATGTAAAACAGGCGCAGTGTAGGTGTTGAACCATGGCTCCACCCCAAAGGGCAGATTCAGAGAGCAAGGCCAGGACAGAAAAACACTGAACGCTCGCCCGGATCATGACAAATATAAACACAAAGAATGGTCTCTTTAGCTTTAGGACCAACCGAGTTCCCCAACACCTATACAAGCTCACATTCACACATGTGGGACTCAATCAAGCACACTCTGTTACATGCAAACAATGTAGGCATCTCTTACCCGGCAAAGATTCTTTACATATAGTTTATTTTACTTTACTTAATATTTAATACTGTATTTTATCTTTTTCAGTTATGCAATGCAGTTTAATTTCTTTTTGAGGAGTGTATAAAGGAAACACATGTACTCTCAATGGAAAAAACAAAAAAATCATGCTATACTGATATCGTATATATTAATATACTACTGATATTGGACTGAGTAATGTTTTAGAAATGAAAGGATGTCACATTGTGTGATGGATATGAAAATTATCAATCTACAAAGGCCTGAAGTCAAAGACATCCCAGAAATCAATGTGAAAAAAAAATTATCTGGCAGACTAGTCCATTTTGATGAAATTTCATTGCAGCAATTCAAAATGGCACTCAGTAGTTTTTGATACAGCCACATGTTTGTATGCATGCCTGACATTGTGGGCGTGCTTCTAATGAGATGATGCATGGTGTCCTGGGGGATCTCCTCCCAGATCTGGACCAGGGTATTGCTGAACTTCTGGAAAAGATGAGGTGCAACCTGGAGATGTCGAATGGACTAAAACATAATGTCCTAGAGAGGTGTTCTATTGGATCTATGTCAGGTGAGCATGGGGGGCAGTCAGTGGTATCAGGCATTGTCACTGCATGCATACTCAAGCCACATGAGGCCAGGCACCAGGAGGAACCCAGGACCCAATGCATCATCACAGGGTCTGACAATGGGTCCAAGGATTTCATCCCAATACTTAATGGCAGTCATGGATCCATTACCTAGTCTGTTAGAGGTCTGTGCGTCTGTCCGTGGATATGTCCCCCCAGACCAGCATTAACCCATCACCAAACCAGTCATGCTGAATGATTTTACAGGCAGCATAATGTTCTCCACAGCTTCTCTAGACCCTTTCACATCTGTCACGTGCTCAGGGTGAGCCTGCTATCATCTGTCAAAAGCATAGGGCACCAGTGGTGGACCATTCTGGTATTCTATGGCAAATGCCAGACAGGCTCTACAGTGCTGGGCAGTGAGCAAAGGGCTGACAGGAGGAAGTTGGGTCCCCAGGCCACCCTCATGAAGTCGATTGTTGATCAGAGATGTTCATGCCAGTGGCCTGCTGCAGGTCATTTTGTAGGGCTCTGGAAATTTTCATCCTGTTCATCTTTGCACAAAGCAGCAGATACCAGTCCTTCCCATCATTCGTAACATCTGGTTTTAAAAAACAAAGATGGTGACAGTGAAGACACTCAGCTTGATGGCTCAGTGCTTTGGAACTTCCTGATGTCGTGGTGGCTGTATCTATCCTAAGTAAACAGTCTATGGTTTGTATGCTTTTTTTTTTCACCTTTCTCCCTTGCTTTAGAGTTGCCACGATGAAGAGGATGACGATGGAGAAGTGAAGAGTTTTGAAGTAGGTGATCAGTCGGTCTTAAATCCTGTATTAGTCTCCTTGAGTTTTTAGCAGTTTCATTTTTAGATGGTCTGCAATGGTATGTGTCCCCTTTCCAACAAAGGAAAAAGAGATGGAGAAGCAGAAGCTGTTGTATCAGCAGGCTCGGCTGCATGACCGTGGCGCTGCTGAGATGGTGCTCCAAACCATCAGTGCTAGCAAAGGTAAGGCTCGCCTATCGCCCCCTACTCTTTACTGTAACTCAGCAGTGGCAAGCATCTTATGTGGTAGAACCAGTCTGTCACAGGGTCCGATACCTATGCCTACTTACTTATTGATGTGTTAAAATTAATTTGTTCTGGATATGACTGTTTGTGAGCCTTCTTGATTTCTCAGTTGATTTTTCATCTGTACCTCTCACATTATAATAATATGTGAGCTGTAACCGATAGTAATCTGGATGTGTTAATACCTCACTGAGATTCTGGTTTAAAAATATGCTATGTAAGAAAAATTTAGTAAAGTAATGACAATTTTTGTTTGTGTTAGGATTAAATTGTGCCTTGCTATAAACAAATTTAAAAACCTAACTAATTAATGATAGTCATTTTAAGTGTGTGTTCCTCTCCTCCAGGCGAGATGGGTCCCATGGTGGCATCTACTCTGAAACTGGGCATAGCCATTCTCAATGGTGGGAACTCAACCGTACAGCAGGTAATGCTTAGCTACTTCACTGTTATTTAAATTGACTGCTGGATTATAGGTATAGTATCTATTTTCATGTTAACTTTTATTTATATGCAATGCTTACAAAACATATTCAAAGTAACTGATACAAGTGTGAAATATAATGCATCTATTCCACTGAAATATTAAATTCATCTCCGAGGTTTTTACCCCTCAGCTGTAAAAGGTATTGTCGTCACCCTGCTGGGTGGGCAGGCAGGCAACGTGGACACCCAACTTTGTGAATGCGGTAACTCGAGAACGAAGCAACATAGAATTTTGAAATTGATACCATGGGTGTATCTATTTAAAATGTCAGATGAGTTCAAATCTCAGTAACCTCGGCCTCAAGGTCAGAGGTCAAATTTTATGAAAATCTTGAGAACGCAGCGACATAAGAGCTTCAACTTGATACCATGGTGTACTGCAACGCACGCTTGTGTGATATTGCCCAGCACGACACACATGCACACACAGTGTTTTAAGGTGCACAGTTCTTTATTTATCATTCAGCCTTACCAGGTTGTTATCGCTGGATCTCTCACTGAAGGTGCCTCCTCACGCACAGCCATCTGCTCTCAGTTCCTGTCCCTCCTCTAGGTCCTGGCACTGCCCCCTGAACCCACTGCACCACCCCTCCCCTGCAGCTGAGGCACAGACCATGGCCTACCACATGCCCCTACGAACCCCCCAGGACAGGAAATCAGCCACAACCATCTGCACCCCAACCTGTGCGTCACCTTGAACTTATAAGGCTGGCGAGCCAGATACCACCGGGTGATCTAGGCATTGACATCTTTCATGTGGTGGAGCCACTGCAGCGGGGCATGATCTGAACAGAGGGTGAATGGGCATCCCACGAGGTAATGAAGAGTCGACCACCCACTGGATCACCAGGCACTGTTTTTTTTTTTCCCCCAGGCTCTACCTGGTTTCTTGTTCTGAGAGTTTCCAACTGATGTAGACAACGGGACGGTCGACCCATCTTATTTGCTGGGATAAAGCAACCCCCAGCCCTCTGCTCGAGGCATCAGTCTGCAGAACACAAGGGAGTGTCAGAGCCTTCTTTACCTGCACAAACACTGTCTGGCACATCTGGTTCACCCTTTCAGGTGAGGTCAGTCAAAGGACTGGTCAGCGCTGCAAAGGTTGGGATGAACCAACGGTAGTAACCAGCCAGCCCCAACAACCGCTTCACCTCCTGTAATGATAAAACCAGCAGTGCCTAACCGATCCAGGAGCTTGTCAACCTGGGGAATGGGGTAAGCGTCAAACTGTGACACCTCATTCACCTTGCAGTAGTCCACGCAGAACCGTATAGACCCAGCTTTCTTCACCACAAAAACTATGGGGCTACACCAGGTGGTGTGTGACTCTTCTATCACCCCTATCTCCAGCATAACAGCCAATTCTTTCTGAATAATTTGTCTTTTCTGCTCAGGCAAGCTGTAAGGGTGTGAATGGACTGTCACCCCAGGGTGGGTCTCAACATAGTGCTCTGTGAGCGTGGTGTGACCATGCAGGGGAGAGAACACATGTGCAAAACGCTGTTGCAGTGGAGCAACATTGGCTCTCTGGGCCTGTGTGAGATGGTCATCACAATGGAGCGAGGATGGAAGAGTTGAATTCGGCAACTGTGGCCTCAACTCATCTCGTTACTTAACCAGACCCACCAGTGACGCGGTTTCAGCCTCTCTCCATGCTTTAAGGGGACTGAGGTGGTATATCTGGGTGGCTACAACCCTGTCTGACTGCACCATTTCATAGTCAACATCCCCCACTCATTCTGTGACCATGAACAGCCCTTGCTGCTTGGCAGGTAATTTTGAGCTGGATAAAGGGAGCAATGCAAGTACTTTATCTCCCAATGAAAATTGTCTGAGCCTAGCGCCTCTGTTGTACAGCCACTGCTGACGTTCCTGGGCCTGGATCAGATTTTCTCATCATAACCTTCCCAGCATGTGTAGCTTTGCTGTCAGGTCCAGAACATTTCATTCTTTGCCAGGTTTGGACCATCCTTCCAGTTTTCCTTAATTAGGTCCAACACTTCCTGTCAAACAGTAACTGAAAAGGAGAAAACTCCATGGAGGCCCAGGGAACCTCCCACACTGCTTGGAATGGCCGGTTGGTTCCATAGCTGATATTCTGGGCTGGATGCACACCACGGGTGCACATCCCCTCGGATGCCCGGCCAAAAACAAGCGGGCCACGATTGGTCCCTTTTTCTTTTTTCTTTTTTTTCTTATCATAATGCGTGTGACCAGCAATTGGGTTATAATGAGCCGCCTGGAAGATCATTTCTTAATGGCTTTTCTGCACCAACAACTGGGTGTGCTCTTCCTGTCATGACTCACTTGATTTAATCTGTCCCTAATCATCACAAAATGCTGAAATGTCAGTGTTGCGTCAGGTCGCACAATTTGACCATCAGTTTTCATCACTTGGTCAAAGGCTTAGTGTAAACTGTTGTCATGAGTCTGCTCTGATGAAAAATCTTCCCTGCAGCGAATTACCGGAACCGGTGGGGCCTCATGTGAAGACCCCGCTGTTTCCTCCTCCCCAGTCAGTGTCAGATGACCCCTCATCACCGTGGACAGACATCACATGTCTCTACCAGTTATAAATGCACCCCTACACACATCCCATTAGCCTGCTGAACCCGGGCCAATTTGTTACCAGACTTGAGGGGTATGCGTCAGGTGGGAGCTAACCACAGCCTTCAGTCTATGTTTTTCCACTATATTTAATTTCTGCTGGTACCATGGGATCTCTGTGTTCCCATGCACACACCTAACCTCTACTCAGCTTCTAACAATGTCCCTGACCTAACCAGGGTTTTGTGGACCAGGGCCTGCTTGGAGTCCGAATCCACCACAGTCCGGTGTGTACCCACTTGGCGCCTTACCAGAGCACTGTATACTCCCGGACCAGAGGAAGGTGCTGGAGGGCCAGCGACATGGAGCACTTGCCCCATCTCCATCAGCGGGCACTCCCAGCGGACATGTCCCAGCTGCCTACAACTCCAGCACTCCTGCCCCGACAAATGGGCTGCTCTCGGTGAGTGGGGTGCAGTGTTTGCAGCCAGGGCCTGTTGAGAAGCAACAGAGGGAGAAGCGTCATTAAATGTTGGCAGCTAGCACGCTGCAGCTGCTGGCTACAATGGGGCCTCACGGGGGCCTACTCCTCGGGGCCGGGACAAGCCGACTCCTTGCTTCCAGCTGTGGCTGCCCCACCAGCTCCTGCGGCTGCTGTGCCAGGTGATCCTCGGCCAGCATCACATGACAATGGACCCATTCCACTTTTCCCACTGCGAGCCCTCTCATGAACTTCTCCAATGTTAGCATATTAAGCAGCTGAGCTTTCCCCTCCATTGGGCCAGTCTGCAGGCACCTGGCCACCGCCTTATGGAGCCACCTGGCATAGGCAAATGGCCGATCCCTGGGCCCCTTCCAGAACTGACAGCAGTGGTCTTAGGGTGGTGAAGCAGGTCCAGGATCACTCAATGGACATCAGGAAAGTAGCTTTTTGCTACCGCCAGAAAGCTAAGCGCTGCCATCTGGGCCTCCATGATGATCTCCAACTTTGTTGGCCAGCCTCCCGTGGCACTGCCCTCTGAACCGACTGCACCACCCCTCCCCTGCAACTGAGCCACAGACCACACACTTCCACATGGATCTACTAAAAATCTCATACGTGTCTGAACCTCAGTGACTTCGACCTAAAGGTCAAGGTTAGAGATGAAGTTTTTGGAAAACCTTGCGAATGTGATAACTTGAGAAGAAGGGAACGTAGGATTTTGAAATGCATACTGTGGGTGTATCTACTAGGAGGCTGAGGGGTGCCACTGGCCACCACCAGTATTTGTATTTTAATGACAGATTGAGACTGTTTTTTTCCCTCAAATCTGTGTAAACTCTGGTATCTTATTGTGTTTTCACTGTGTCATCTTTAACAGAAAATGTTAGATTATCTGAAGGACAAGAAGGACGTGGGCTTCTTTCAGAGTCTGGCTGGTCTCATGCAGTCATGCAGGTATAAGATTTCCTATTTCAGGACTGAAGCATTTGTTTTCATGATGTCGAGGGTCTATCTCTTTGTTGTGTTGTGTAAAAACAACCCCCCCCCCCCAAAAAAAACCAAACAAACAAAAAAAAACAGACGCACCCCAGGAATGTCTCTGAGGAATTTATTCATTATCAAAAACAATCATTAGAATAACAGCTTAGAGTCAAGATTTCTCTTGCCGACATGCTCTCAGCACCCATGTTAACAGAGACTTGTACAACTGAAATAACTCAACAAACGCGGGGTAACTTTTCCCTTTCCTTTTCCTTTTCATATGAAAGTGGTTACCAACTCAATAAGCCAACCTGGGTTTCTGCTGGGAGCAGTCTGTCAAACTACAAGAAAAATGCAAAGGGGTCAACACATAATGCAGACTAAATGCAACATATTTGTTGCATTTGCTTCAGTCCAAAGCTTGATTCAGGTTCTGAAAACCAAGTCAATCTGAGAAAATCAGAAAGAACCTCCACCATGTTATTTTAGCACAGAGGTTTTCAAACTGGAAGGCACCAGTCTAACGGTATGAAAGAGAGACACAATAAAAGCAGTTTTCCATGCACCAAGACACCTCCACTGCCTTGTATACTGCATTATGCCATGTGGAGCAGTAGTGGAGCTATGTAAGGATACTCTTTGTAAACTTCAGTTCAGCTTTCGCTACTGTCGATCTGCTACTGGTCACCAAACCTGCTGGCTTACAACTTTCACAACCTGTCTACCACTGGATCAGTGACCTTCTGAATAACCAGATGGTTAGATTAGGCCCCGACTTCTCTTTCACTGTCACATTCAACACCAGCATTGCAGAAGGCTGTGTGTTGAACTCCCTTGTATATCCTCTCTACACTCTGTGTCCCCATCCATTTTCCCAACACCACAACTAAGTCTGGGTATGAGAAGACTGTGGTTGACCCTTCTCAGAAGAAGATGTGGCAGCCTTTAGAGATGAAGCCCCAGGTTGGGATACAGAGAACAACCCTTAGCTCTACCAAAACCAAAGAACTCATGATAGATCACTGGAGGCACACCAAATATCATAAGCCAATGCACACTGATGGAGACTGTGTGGCAAAGGTTCCTGTCTTCAACCTTCTTGGTATACAAGCTTAAGAAAATCACTCCTGGTCCGCAGAGAGAGCACTTATCAAGGCACAGCAGAGCTTACACTTCTTGAGGCTTCTCAGTGAGAACGACATACGGGAGAACCTCCTTTTTTTTTTCTTTTTTCTTTTTAATGCCGCTTCATTGCCATACTGCATCTCTGTATGATGTGCCGACAGCTCGGTGGCACACAGAAAATCCCTTCAGAGGATCTCTTCCTCGAAACTAGCTGTACTGTAAACTCGCCTCTTTGGGGGAACTTTCAGCTCTCACTGCCTCAGCAGAGCAGAAAACATGACGAAAGGCCCTTTCCGTCTCGCACGTTACCTGTTCAGGTTACTGCACTTTGGCAGACCATTCAGGTCCTTGTGATCATGGACAAACAGATTTATGAACTGCTTCTGTTCCAGAGCCATACTAGAACACTTATCACTTATCTTGACTGACTGGCCAGCAAAACAGTAGTTACCTTTGTATTACAAAGTACATGCTCCTCTATACCATAGTGCAATAATTCATTTTGTACTGTATTCTATTTATTGTGTTCTATTGTACTGTTGTGTATTATATTTTTTATATAATTATTTCTGTTATATTTGCCAGCACCTCTAGGATTTCTAGAGATTTGATTGTACTTTGTGCAACGTTATCAGAAGGAATTCAGTCTAATCTAATCTAGCGGGCAACTTTGTGTGCTCTTTCAGCAGGGTTTAAATCATTGTTGTTTCTCTGAAACTATCATCACCATTAATCCAACAGTGAATTTTAGCACAATATGTACCATATTTCAATCATTTAATTGGACCTTAAGCATTTTAGCTAACAAAGAAGCTTTGTAATAGTAAAAGGCCATCACAATGACGAACATATCAAGAGCTCAGTGCTTATTTATATGTTGAGGTTGTTGTCATTTTGGCTACAAAAGTTTTATTTGGTCCTGTTTGCTGACAGTGTGCCTAGGGAGGTAGTAAAATATAATCATCTTTACTGAAAACATTTGATGACAAAAGGCACAGCTGTAGGAGAGAAAAAAAAACCCCCCAGGAAACAACTCAAACAAACCAGATGCATGAAGTCAGTTTAGGAAGTACAGACTGCACAGACCATACACACATAAAGGAGAGGGATAATAAGGCACTCGAGACAATGAGGAAGTAAAAACATTGAAAGCCACATGAGAAACCAATCTTCAGCATAAACCAGGAATTAAACTGCAGGTCGGAGACTTGCACAGACAAAAAAAAAAAATGGGATAAGTCCACGGAAAAGGGAAACACTCATAAAACAAGAGCAAGGCAAAAACATAAATAGAGCAGAAACATGATGGTTGCAGTGATTCACACGATATTTGTCTTTGTTTTAGTGTTCTGGATCTAAATGCATTTGAGAGGCAAAATAAAGCAGAGGGACTGGGAATGGTGACAGAGGAGGGATCAGGTAAGATTCCCCGTGTTTATACCTTTTGGGTTAATTTTGAAAAAATACAGAAACAAAAAAAAAAAAGAGTACTTTTCAAACATTTCCTTTTCCGGGATGGACATTGATGACCTTAACTTTATATTTATTGAAAGCATAATTAAAATCTTTAATTAACCTAATGATGATCAATTTAAAGCTGCTTTTAAAGCAACACCATATTCTGAAATAGCCTTCAACACTGTGCAGCAACATTAAGATCGTAGAAAGCGACTATTTATTTTTCACATTGCTTGTTATAATTGATAAAAAGGTTTTTGTGTTTTTTTTCTCCTGTGTGTAAATGAGGTGGTAATTCAGTATTGCTGGTTCGCATGCATTATCAAGTCCAATTTTCTAACGTACAAGCGTGCTGATGATTTGTCTTGTACATCTCTTGTACGTAAACATTACAAAGACTTTTTGAACCATAAAAATATGTCACCACTCTTTCCAACGCTGTGAAGAAAGTACAGTGTTCCTCTTACTTTGATTAGTAGTATAGTAGTCGACACATAAAAAATTATAATTTGATTATCTAAATATAAAAATGTATATTAGTGTTACTGGCAGTGAAGAAAAAAATCTGTATTATACAGTGTTTCACCTTGTATAGTGCTCCTGTCCTTGAAGACTACTTTAAGAACTTTTAAGAAAGCTTGCTAAGAAAGCTAGATTTCAGGCTATGTTGAAGACTGAAGGTCATACCAAATATTGACTTTCAGAATGATTAGCACTGTACAAACTGTTTTTGCCTTACAGACTATATTTCCATTTTTGTTTGCACGTTTTAATAAATTGCTATTCGTATTTCCAATTTTCCTAGCAAATTGAGGGTTGCTCAAGACTTTTACATAGTACTGTAAATGCATTTCATTGATGACAAAAGCAAATAAAAAAGGTTCTGGTGGTATATTTTTTTTATATATATATATATAGTTTAGGTTTTCTTTTAGTACATATTTTTTTTAATTTCACATTGACGAAAAAAAGAGCTCTTTTCCCTATATGTAATCTTTTCCTTTGTTTCTTACTTTCTTTCTTACTTTCTTTCTCTGTTTCTTTCTTCCCCCTGTTTTCCTCTTCTTATTTTGGTTTACTGCACTTTCTTTCCTCCCTCAGTCATCACTCATGAGCGTGGTAATTATGCCTTCTGCCATTTTCTTGTGTGTTGGTTGGCCTCTCTCGCTCTCTCTCTTTCTCTCTCTCTCTCTCACACACACACACACACACATATATGTTTGGTTACTGTTGTGTCAGTTCTGTCCAGGTCCTGAGTGTGGACCTCTAAAGGACGTCCTCGACCTGCTCAGTGCCTGAAGCAACTTTATTTTGCTTCAACCATTCTAGAGGTGGCCACTTATTACCAAAGTCTTCTTGGTGCTTTTTATAATACTCTTCTTTGTAGAAGATCTGTATTGAAGATATATAAATATTGCTCCCCTTCTAATTTTAAGTTAAAATGTATCTTGTCATTCTTTTTAACAATAACCAAACTCATTATGATACTTTGATGAAGAGTTTTAGAATAAAAAAAATAAATAAATAAATTTAAAAATTAAAAAAAGGAAAAAGAAAATCAAGACTAGGCAGAAGTGGGGGAATCACAGTCTTCCTGCCACAACCTGCTGCCTAAAACCACAGATCTATGGCTCCCCCTCATGATTTGTACAGTGTCTGGCACATTGTGAAAATTAGAAAATGACTAGTAATCCCC
>VVHJ01032819.1:14695-30124 GCA_015107715.1 Tylochromis polylepis | reverse complement strand
TGTTTGACCTCAGGTAATCACCTGATGGGGTGGGGATAGGTTTCACAATGGGTTCACCTGAAACCTTGGCTGATTGAGACCCACACCCGTCTTCACACCTGGGCTCGTGTGATTAGGTAGAGGATCAACAGGGGGTCCATGACCCTCTTGGGGGACACTCCCATAAGGCTTTAAATCTGGGACTCTCCACCATTTGCTCTTAGAACTGAAGAAGCTTCTCGGATGAAACGTCTTCAAGATACTTAGAGAAGTCCAGACGCTTTTCTTTCCAAGCTCCTTAGACTACCATGACCTGGATGACTGAGAACCTTCACAGACAGGCAGGTAGTTTTGTTACATAAAGGTGTAAAGGGTTACATTTAATGGATTCTGTTCAGATGAAATCTACTCGATTGGTGATAACAAGCATGTTTTTCTTAATAATTAACTATTTCAATTGAATTGAATTCAATTTTATTTATACAACGCCAAATCACAGGGGAGGGAGGGGAGGGGGAGGGGCATCTGCCTCAACCGATTGGGGTGAGAAAAGGAAGACAGGATAAAAGACATGCTGTGGAGGAGAGCCGGAGATTAATAACAAGTATGATTCAGTGCAGAGAGGTCTATTAACACATAGTGAGTGAAGAAGAAGCACTCAATGCATCATGGGAATCCCATTATCCCATTGTTCCCATTATTTCAATAAAACTATAAAAATATATATATTTCAATTGCATCTTACTAAAAATGTTTGCTTCAAGAATAATTTTTTGAGTGTGGAACAGGAAGTGGAAACAAGGGAGGCAAGCAAAGCACCACATGTTCAAAACAGAGGGAGACAAAGTATATAAACATCAGAAATATGAGAAGGAATAACAAATCAAAACACTGAATAAATGTGCTTTTACTGTCAAACCCTAACAGAATATTTTTACTGTGAAAGTGTAAAAATAAAAAATAAATCCGTGGTTCAGTGTAGGACTTGAAACGTGATCTCTGGCGTGAGTGATCTAATTATTCTTGCCTCTTGCCTCTGAAACGTGGAGTTTTGAACCCTGCAAAATCTCAGCTTCGACTCCATGTGCAAAACCCAACAGATGTCGCTCCGGCCTGATGAGAAATGTGTTGATGGGAAGGAACCCAAGCCTCGAAAACACATAAATACCGCGACTGTTTCGGGAACGAGAATGCATGTCTGCAGATGCTGATGCCGACGTGTGGAAAGTCATTCGGAGAAGACCTTTCGTGCACCGTTTCAAAGAGCTCTTGTACTGCGTTAAAAACGAGGAGGCTCTGAACCTCTTTTAAAGGTGGTCAGTGTCGAGGCGTGGAGGAGTTTTGGGTTTTTGTTACTTGCTGACTAAAATGCTGCTTATGCTCAGATGCTCCTTAGGAGTCATAGTTTTTTATGCTTTTACACAGACTTGCACCTTTTTTAATCAAACATACAGGGAGATGCTCTTCTTTTATGCTGATAATTCAGTCAGGTATGTCTTTGAAGCGCGTTATCCTTCCAGGGGTAAGATTTCTGTGTAGATGGCCTTATTATCCATAATTTGCAGGTCATGCTGCGGGTTTCTGAAATGTGTTTAGCAGTGACTTTCAAGGACCTCTCTTGAGAAACACCTAATTGACTGGATAAATTAAATCTCACATTTGAAAATAGCGGTGAAATGTTTAGACGGTGTTTGGCACCAGTCTCTCAAGTCTTGAAATGTCATTAGGCTGTCATAATTATACATTTCACCGAGACAATGAAGTTCGCCACCTTTCCACACACAGTGTCTCGCTAAAGGAAGCTACATCAGCGCAAACAGCTGCAAATAACAAAAGTCTGGCAGCAGAACTGAGAAAGTGCTGTGTTTTTTTTTTTTTCCTTTCTTTTTTGTAGATCATGACTCTGGAAGATGGTGTCTGAAATTTGAATTTGAAGTCTAAAGCTACAGGACCAACAGCAGATACAGAGGTGCCACACCGAGCTACACCAGCCAGGTATCGTCACAACTGACTAGTGTTTCTATTTCTTTTTGGCTCAAAGTATGGTTGCATTTTTGTGGTTGATCTGGTCTGATCCTGGGACTAAAACCTCAAAACTTCTGATTCCAAATCAAGAATTTCCAAACAGTCGCAGCAATCTGATGGTAATCTCTGCAATGGTGCATTTTCTAAGTCCTTTTTTGTGCATGAACTCTGGACAATTTAAAGAGAGTCAGGTCAGGTGGGCTTTCTCTCACCTAGTATTCAGCAGGAAACAGGGAGCTACAGAGCCAGCAGGTTAAACACTGACTGATTAGTGTATCTACAGGGGGTGTATGGGTGTAATGGCTTCAGTAGTCCATATAAAAGTTGTTCAGAGTGGTTTCCAAGTGGTGGTTTAAGTGGTTTTATATCGGCCACATGAGAACAAAGCACCTAAACCTCAATCTTAAGTTAGAGTAATGCATTGAATCCCTGCTGTAGTCCGTGATTTCATTATTTGCAAACTTGTGCACGGGTATGTTTGTGTTCCTCTGCAGTCACAAGAAAAACTAAGCTGATGACTCTTAACAACTGAAACACAGGAAGGAGAGAAGAAATCAGGGCCGACTGAGTCTAAATGTTCAGCAGATGTTCACACCGGTGCACTATTACATTTTCTTTCAGGAGGTCTGGTCTTTATGATAGTTAATATATGTTATTGTGTTTACACAGCCAGACCTATTAGGATTCTTGGGGTGCAGGCCAGGCTACAGTTTAGGCTGTGGCGTAGGGTATAGAGCGACGCCACAGCCTTTATCGCGGGTTTAATGCAGAACTATAAATCATGCATTCAGCTGTTTTACTGCAGAGCTGTCTATATAAATTAAATGTTACTTTAACATGTCCACATTAGCTTTTTGTTTGCACTATTTAGTCTAAACAGTATCTGTCGGAGCTTTTGGAAACTTGTCTTTCCCGCTTGTAATTAATGACTTTGATGCTGATGTGAACGCTGCAAATGGGAATTAAAGTCCTCGTGTCTCCAAGGACAGCTTAAAGCAGAGGTGGCATGGTGCTTGACTGAAATATGAAGGCAACTCTTTCTGCCACTGCAGTTTCAGGAAGCTAACTCGTTTTCCCTCTGCAGATGGAAGTGAATGCAGTTGAAAAACGCCATCGAACGCGATCCAAAGGAGTCAGAGGTATGTGTCTGTCCATCTGCCCGTCAGGTTTTACAAGGTTTTACAAGAACCGCTGAACGAATCACCGTCCGTTAGGAAAAAAGCCAAGTTAGACATCTAATGTGTTAACTGTACGGTAACAGATCTTTCAACATCTATTCCTTGTGCTCCATACCAAAGTGTCCCTGGGCAAGATTCTGAACTCCAAATTGCCCGTGATGCATCCATTGGAGTGTGATTGTGTGCATGATAAAAGACATATAATAAAGAGATGTATGAATGCATGTGTGTGTGTGTGTGTGTGTGTGTGTGTGTGTGTGTGAGCGGGTCAATGTGGCTTGTACCTTAGAAAGATCTCTAAGGGCTCAGTTAAGGTAGAAAAGCACAATGACGCTCGAAAGCAGGACCCCACCTGTTCACCTCTACACGCTCTCTTAGCACTAGGATTAAGTTTAAATATCATTTTTAGCGTGGGTCGTTTTAGAAACCTAAATGATAAGATTTCCCTTATAACCTCCGGTGACCTGTTGCATTATAAAAGGTGAAGGTAAGTTTGTTTACAACAGTAAAATAAAGAAGATACCTTTCTAGTGATGTCCGGTTAGTAAATGTGGAAATTTTAACATATTTTACAGGTTGTATTTCTTCCTCCACTTCATGCTAACTACAGTGGGATCATATCTGGATTTTAAAAATAAATAACTGCAAATGTGAAGCCCAGTTATAGTGGATGTGTTTATTAATGTTGGCTCGTAACTGTTGAAAGTGTTAACATTAATCTTTGTTGTTGTGTCCCTGTCTGCAGCCGCCGTGGAATCAGCAACACAGGAGTTATTCAGGTAGGTAAACCTCTGCTGATCTCATGCATCCATCTTTTTTTTTTCTTTTTTTTTATTGCATTTTGGCTTTGTATTGAGGCAGCAGCTAGCATTCATCAAAGAAAATATTACTGAGAGACTTTTCCTGTATAATCAGCTATATGTCATTTCGATCCATCATCTCGCAGTTCTTATTCTCAGGCCCACCACGTCTACCGCTGGGGTCCAGCCTGTGAAATACAGGAATCGGCCTGATGCAGTGCACCAGATTTTTGAGCCTGAGCTTAGCTCGAAGGCGATAAATAAATACCGTCGGTCTCGTGTTAATTTGTCCAACGCTGTGTATTGCACGAACAGCTAATTTAAATTAAATGCAGCCAGTAATTCATTAAATTTTGATGACTGACTAGAGAGAATCAGCAGCAGCTCCTGACAGTGAGTGCTGAATACCACTGCTACCTGTGTGTGTGTGTGTGAGTGTGAGAAGGGCAGGTTTCTGCTTCACTTAATCTCATTTAGTAAAACTGACAAATATTGGTGTGTGCAGCAGATTATGGTCGAACCCGGTTTGATCCAGGTCAGCGCTTTACTGTAAACAACTTGTCCTTCCTGTGCCGCGTGAGCCCGGAGCGAAGGAGCAGAAAACTCGGCGTGATTCACCCGGAATTTAAATCTGATGGGTGCTGGCGAGGGCCAGACTTGGACAGGGCAAAGTCAGCAGTAAATCGTGGAAATGACTCACGGAGTAAATACTGCAAAATATTATAAGAACATCATGAGCAATCGCTTAAATGTGTTCATCGGTTTTATTTTTTCATCACAGTCGCTGACTAATCTGACTAATCTTCGGGGATAAACATGTACAAATAAATTTGTCATTGCGGTGTGATGCGGCAGATTTGAGGGGGGGGAAAAAAGTGAAATTAAAATTCCACCATGACTTAATTTAAATTGCTAAATAAATACATCACATCTGTCAGCTCAGTGGGAATCAGAGCTGCAGCTAATGCTGCACCACAGCTATGAGTCTGAACTTTAGCTGCAGTAATTTCTGGGATGACTAATGAGTACAGCTAATGGTGGACATTTACAGTTCCCTGCGGATGGTGTTTTGGTGGCCCCCTTGAACTCTCTTCTGGTGTAACTATTGGGCGGCAATTTCAGCTTGTACCCAGGAAATGTCAACATTTGATGAGCACACTGTGGGGACAAACTCGCGTCTAAATCCCGGTGTGCCTGATGTGTGTCTGGCTGCAGAAAACAAAAGGAAAAAAGGAAAAATCATACCTGATTGTAATCCAGCTGTTATCCCCTTCAAGGCTGTCTCGTTTTGCGGTCCATTTCTGAGCCAAGAACACGTGCTTCCACGATGTCACCTGGATTTCCTCGTGTGCATAAAAATGACCTTTTAGCTTAAATGTAAGTTTGGGGAAGAGGACAACGTGTGTATCGCGTCACATGACCCTGGCCTGATGTGTTGGTGTTTCTTATGCAGATTTATTAGCTTCGTTAGCTTTTTCTGCATTAACTCAGGTCATGCTCCTATTCTAATCTTAAAGTAATGGCTCACACCTCCTATTCAGGTGTTTTCAGCCCAATCGCCACACGCGTATAAAATCGAGAACCCAGCCACAGTCTGCCTTTACCAGCTTGTGAAAGAATGCGTCGCTGAAGTCGAGCGTGATGCTGTAACAGGACGATGCTTCATGAGCAGCTGGTTTTGGTGTTATTAGCAAGTGGAAGCGTTGCTGTGGCAACTCAGCTGCAAAGTGGCAGATAATGTAAAGTTACAGAGCAGGATTGGGGAGTGGCAACCTGCATAGAGCCTAAAACTCACCAGCACTCTGCTGCCTGAACAACTGTGGAGCTCTGAACCTCCTCTGCCATTAACATCAGCACAAAAACTGTGTGCCGGGAGCTTTGTGGCCGAGCAGCTCCCTTGAGGAGGGCCCGCCAAACAGAAGAAGCCTGAATTAAGAGGAGATGAGCTGACTCAACAGACACGACGCGTAAAGCACAACTACAAGATAAAGAAGAATAGTTTTGAAATGTGAATCATGCATACACCAAGAAAAGGATGGAGCTGGAGATGAGTATAAGAGTACAATGGGTCCCCTTTATTTAATGCACGGCTGGATGTTTGGTGGAAAAAAACAGATTCAGTGAACATTTTTCTGTTCGCTGTCAGCTTATCTGTGACATACTGATAGACGATAGCAGTCGTGAATGGGATGCTCCTTCATTTATGAAAGCAGCCCTGCTGTTGGTAATCAGTCATTTTCAATCAACTTCAATCAGTGGATTTGAATAATTGCAAACATGCATCTAAATAGTGCAATAATCAGAGAAACGAGAAGATCAGAGGGTGCAGATTTAAAGAAAGCCATTGCGTCACCCACAAACAGTGTCTAAACTTGAGCTCAGGGAGGTTTAGCACACAGCCTGCCTTTTAATCTCACATCGAATCGAAAAAATACTCTTCAAATGAGAGCGACTTGAAACTGTTTCAGTAGTACTGTATGTCACCGTGCTGACATCAGAAAGACGGATCATTGCACTGTGATTGGGAGAATAATGCTGAATTCAAAGTCACATTCAGCTGCTGTGGAAACAAGTGGAAATATCTCACCGCGAAAGAGAAACAGCATTTTGTGATTTTAAACTCGGGCTCGTTAAGGTCAAGGTCGCACTGATGCAAAAAAAAAAAAAAAAAAGTTTTACCATGTGTGTTTGGCTCTAACCACACACACACACACAAAGCTGTGCTGGGATCAATAATGCAGTGCTATCAGTCTCAGCTCCCACACCGGTTGATGAGCTGCCTCACCTTGAACAAACCATCTCCTTCTCCTTCTCCTCCTCTCCTCTTTCTCCTTCCATTCCTCCTCCATTTGCCTTTTTTCCCTTCTTCTTCACCTCTCCGTCACTCTCTTATTGCTTCCTACTTCTCATTTTCCCTCTATTTTACTTCCACTCCCTGTTCCAATTCCTCTCATTTACCTAGCTGCAGTCCTACTCTTCTTCCTCCTCTTTAACCTCCTCCCCTCTGTTCTCCACCTCCTCTGCCTCCCTGCGCTCGTGAGCCTCACCTCTATTTTCGAGCAGCTCTCATTTTAGCCTGAGGTTGCAAGGCATATAGATCAGGTGATGTTGGGTGGGTGGAAGGGTGGGTGGAGCTCTGCGGTGTGGGGTCAGAGGTCGTGCTGGGTGTGGAGTCCCTGAAGGCAGGCGGCGTGATTTGGCTGCACGGTCTGCGTGTCTTCACTGCAAAGAGGTCTGAAAGCGTGACTCAGAGCTCGGGAGAAATCCACAGCCATGATGCAAAAATAAAAAAAATAAATGGATAAATAAATAAAGAGACAAAAACTGTTAAAGCTGTTGCTGAAAGATGGAAATGTTCCACATCTGTCTTAATGAACCAGAACAAATGCTGATAAAAAAAAAAAAGATGCAAAACATAATCCAGGAAATCAAAGTTGGATCCCAGATATGATTTTTAAGGTTTTGTCCCAACAGCCAGTGCTTCACAGGGGTTTATGATGCTGCAAGGCAAGAGTGATACTCATGAAGGGAACAAGTAGAGATGCACGTGCAAAGTAATCCGCAAACGGTGCATGCTTGCGTGGTTTTTTTTTTGGTGGTTTTTTTTTCATGTAATAAGAAGACAAACAAACTAAATCCCCAGGACAAAAACATCACATCTCCTCTTGCTGCTCAGCTTCGCTTCCAGCATGACTAACAACTTTTTACATCGCTCTGTCAAAGGCTGCTCTCTGACCCAAACACTCGCGCTTCTGTGATGTCCGCTGGATCCCTTAAATTTGAATTTCACTTTGGTAAAGAGGACAGTGTTGCACAGAGCCAAGTCTTGCAAAATTTCCTGCACACTGCACATGAGGTCCATGCTGAAATCGCAGGTGCACACATGCAGGCGGTCTGAGCGGGAAGCAATGAAAACAAAAACAGCAGCCAAGAAGAAGATGACCCTGAAAGCGATACTGGTAATTTAGATAGGGCATTTTTTTTGCTTTCTGTGGGAGGAGTGGTCCAGTGGCTAGCACTGTTGCCTCACAATAACAGGGTCTGAATCCACCACGCTGGCTGCATGGGGTTTGCATGTTTCCCTGTGCCTGTGTGGGTTCTCACCAGCTACTCTGGTTTCCTGCCACACTCCAAAGACGTGTGTGTTAAGTTAACTGGTGATTCTAAATTTTGTAGGTGTGAACTGCGTTAGTCGTTAAGAGGATGGATGGATCCTTCTGGTGGGACCTTCTAAATAAGCTCATTTTTCAGCAGACAGGTCTGAGTCTGTGGAGTTTTTCTGTATCAAAACGGACCATTAGGTGCTTGTGGCATAAGCATAAGATTTAAAAGTAGATCTATTATGGTTTTCCTTATTTTCTGCTGTTACAATGGAAAATCTGTTCAGGGCATTAAACTCAAAGAAATCCACATTGTGAAAACAAAAAGTCAACAAAAAACAAAAAATATATCAGTCAAAAAAAAATCCCATCCCACATGAAATTCAGCAAAAGGATATTTTGACATGATGAGATCTTTGAGTTACTTTCCCAAAAAGATTATCTGTTATCTTTTTGGTTCTTAAACAACCTCATTAATGAGGTTCATTTTCCTCTGTAGAACCAGCTTTGGTTCTAGTAGAATTTCCTTTGAGATAAATGTCGTGCTGAACTCTTTCCAAAATGTTTGAATCTTTCTGTGAAGCACATCAGTACAACTATTATTAGTACATAAATATGTCTTTATTACAAAGGTTTAACTGGGTAGAAGTTACACTTGTGCGTGATAACCAGCTAGCAAGCTACCGCACGAACTGATTTTTGATCTTCTACTGAGATTTCAGTTTCCAAATCTTTTGTTGTAGCCTCTCAGGAGACAGACACTATCTCTACTTTTAAGATCAGGCTTCAAACTTTCCTTTTTGTTAAAGCATATAGTTAGGGCTGGACCAGGTGACCCTGAATCCTCCCTTAGTTAAAGTACGCTGCAGTAGGTCTAGGCTGTGGGGGATTCCCATGATGCATTGAGCGTTTCTTCTTCAGTCACTATGTGTTTATACACCAATCTGTATTTAATTATTAATTATTATTAAGCTCTGGCTCCCCTCACCCCCCGACTGGTTGGGGCAGATGGCGTCCCCTCCCTGAGCCTGGTTCTGCCGGTTTCTTCCTGTTAAAAGGGAGTTCTTCCTTCCCACTGTCGCCAAAGCGCTTGCTCTAGGGGGGGGGGTCATCTGATTGTTGGGGTTTTCCCTGTTTTCTCTGTATTATTGTACGGTCTTTATCTTACAGAATAAAGCGCCTTGGGGCAACTGTTATTGTGATTTGGCGCTATATAAAAAAATGAATTGAACCTCTTTGATGAGCAGGCTGTAAGATGATAATAAAACTCAAACATTCGTTTGTCATCGGTATTTCAGTCAGTGTTTCTGGGGGCCTAGAAAGTGAATTATGCTTTTATGTACAATTGCTTGTATTTGATTGGCCAGCACTGCACGTTTTTGCTGGAAAAGGTCATCATATTGTGGTGAAGAAAAAAACTGTTATCCTTGCATTTTTGGCTGAAGCCTTTTGTATTGGTGCCCCTGTGGATTAGAAATGAATGAAGAGGCTGAGTTGAAGCGCTGTTGTCTGTCTGATTGCCAGCTGTAGGAATAATCCAATGAAAAGCAGGCAGTGACCTTGAATTCAGAGGAACTACAATGGAGTCGAATGGTGAAAAATAAATAAATAAATAAATCACAAATAGGGAGTCCAGATCACAACAAACTAAATGTGGACAAAAGTGGGATGTTACTAATGCTGAGTTTACACCGGCTTCACACGGCTGTGAGTAGTTTTCCATTTTTTCCCTTTCTTTGTGCTAATTTCCACGATATTCCCTTTAAATCTGTATATATTCTGACTTTGTGGGAGTTATTGTCTCTCCTGCAGCATTTACTTTGTAGAACTAGAGCCCCAACATGTGAGAAATGGGATATTGTTGTACAATCTCGCATAATATTTAAAATAATTCCCACTTTTCTAAGAAGCCACCTCCTGTGGAGTTCACGGATGATGGTATAAAACAGAATTGGGCAGCATTTTTTTTTTCTTTTTTCCCAAAGGACCATCTTAATTTGGACACAGTAACTGGTGGCAACACAAAGCTGAATCATTTTAAAGGTACAGTCTGGAAAATCTCACCACTAGCTGTCAGTAGATTGCAGATTTCAGTCAAATGAATTCTGGTTTCTTATCCCTCGAAATTCAAGTGCATAATCTTAGCTTTATATGTACAATATTTTTTCTATAAAATAACGTCAAAAAATAACTCGCTGTACCTTTAAACTTTAGACTTTGCACACAGAAGTTACTGTTTCAGATTAAAACCCTTGTAAGCGTAGAGGTAACAGGTAATAACATGCTTGCCCTATAACATGAAGTCACGCATTAATCCGACTATATGGTAACCTCTATTTTCTCTCGTTACATCTCGTAGATGCAAATAAAAGCATAATTAACTTTTAAAATGTGCATAACATTTCACTGGTTCACTTGCTCTCTGCATGCAAAAAAAAAAGAGAACCTTTTTAAATCGGCAGTATATACACAAGGAGAAGATAAAAAGTCAGAAAAATACATGTAACAGAAAGTCTTAAGAAACTAAACAAGCCATAAAAAACTACAGCTGGGCATGAGTGATACATATAAATCCTGAATATAGTGCAGCCCTGGACGAACCTCAGATATTATTATAGTTTGCATGCTGGACTGAGATGGTCTGTGTGCGGTACAGTAAAGTACAATCCAGATGATTTGCTGCTTGGTTTGTTCTGACCGTGTGTGTTTCCTTCTCAGCTGTCCCACCCCCGGCTGCGATGGCAGCGGTCATGTCAGCGGGAAGTACGCCAGGCACCGCAGGTATGAGATGCTCGACATATTTTTCTACAGCGTAAATGACGCTCTTAGATACTCTTAGAGTAATTTTAGGTGTCGTAATATATTGCTGTGTCAGTGTCTTTGAGCTGACGCTGGTCTTTGCTTTCCTTGTGCCCGAGACGTGAAGCTGCTTTTAACGAAGCCCGTGCAGCCGAAGTCTGAGGGTGCTCTCAAATACGCGTAGATGTGGAGGCCATCGGCTCAGTCCTACCGACACGTGTGGGACTCAGAAAAAATAATCGTCTTTATTCAAGCACTTAGGAAGGGCTTCACTCTGGACAGCAAATGTAAAAAAAAAAAAATCTGTTACAAGGTGCTTTAAATTGAGTAGTCAAATAAAATGAAACTGATGACACGAAATGTTGTAAGCTAAAAGACAATTTAAAGAGGGAAATGACCTGAAATAAAGTGGAAAAAAAAATTTTTACAGTCAGGGAAATACTTGAATAAATTTTCAACAGTTTGATTTAAATGGGGGTTTAAGAGACGTTAATGACACCACCAGCTGATTTCCTCCGTCTCAGCGCCCCGGAGCCTCGACTTCAAAGACCGCTGAGACAGATAAAACACCTCAGCCTGCGAATTGTAAACGACATACTGAGTTGTATGGTATTACAAGGTCATGTAGCTGAGAGAGGAGGCTTACTAGTAAGCCATCAATAGGAGCTTAAAGTCCAATCGTACTAGTTTACTAAGAAACTAAGATCAATTCAGCAGCAGCTCAGAGACTGAGGGGGGGACACGCCATGGCAATTTTTTTTGTTTTGTTTTGTTTTGGTCCACATAAAACTCAAGGCTATTTTCTAGACTGACAAATAGTACGTTTCTTAAACAAAACTGCCGATTTTTCTTTTTCTGCTGGACGAATTATCAGTATATTCTAATCACCTGAGGTGCAAAAGTAAAGAAGTTCCTTCCACGTGTTTTCCGTTTTGGGTGTTGATTGGCTCTTAGGGTGTGTGACAGCCGCCATCTTTAGCGTTCAGGATTCTTTTAAAACGTCCCTGGAAATCTTAAACTGGCTCACAACTGAAAATATTTGCATGGCCCTCTCACATGAGTTACTAACGGACAGGATTTCTCCTTCGGTACTGGCTCGTTCTGGAGCCGTTTGGGTAAATGCACACATACAGATGTGTGGGGTTGGGCATTTGAGCGTTATGCATCGCTGTGGCACAAGCCCGCCGTAACGATCAGGGTAAAACTGATCGCACTGGCAACGATAGCTCGAAATAACAGACCTTCGGATGGAGTGATTCTGTCATTCACTGAAATATTTCAGAAATATGGCTTGGTGACGAGAGAGGATTTTTGGAAGTATTTACCACTGACAGACTGTATTACTAAAGACCAATTTATCATGGACAAGAACCCAGTGAGGGAATTTTTTGGATTCTCCTGAGGTGGTGCATTAGGCAGCTGTGTTTTCTAAAATATTCAACCAATTTAAAAATGGTGCCTGTAATAATCCGCCGATCATTTGGCAAAAGGACATAGATGCATTGTATCTTTATATTACATCTCTCTCTGAACTTCATAGTAAATGGGCTGGTTCTTATATGACGGTTCTCTGCTCTGCTTGAGCACTCGGATACAACATGCCTCATTCACACACATTCACATTCCAGTGAACGCATCAGGAGAAACTTGCGGTTCAGTATCTTGGCAGGGATTGATCCACTAATTTTCCTGATTAGTAGATGACCTGCTGTCGCCATAGCCGCCCCCAAACCTATAGCACCTGGTACTCCCCTGATGTCCTCCCGTCCGAGATCAGACAAGATCAGGCTTGCTTGCACGTGATGTCCAGTGACCTATGCTGGAATGCAAATCAGATACAGGAATATTTCTACATGCTATTTGGGAATGTAAACAGCTTTGCTCCTTTTGGGGAAAAAGTTCTAGATTGTATTGGGAATGGGTTAAGTTTGAGAATATCCACATCACCGAGGTTATGTTTACTGGGAGTCCGGTTGGTCTTGGCCACTTTATCCAACAGTTGGAATTGTTGATCCTCAGAGTAAGGAAAGACACATCCTCCTCAAACGTAGAAGCTATGTTAGAATTATTATATTATATGAAAAAACATGTTGGCAAGAGTTGATGATGAAATGAAAACCTCAGCAGACCTTTGGGATGGATTTTTATTGACAGTGTTTGAAGTTTTAACACATGGTTGCTGCCTTCTTTGTATCTTTCTCTTTCTATGCCATTTCCCCCTCTTTCTTTCTATTTTCATGTACTTATGATATTATATACTGATGTTGTCTGTTCAAGCTTAATAAAAAAAAACAATAACAAAAGAAGTCACTGGAAATGATAAAGTAAAATAATGGATACAAATTGCGTATTTGTAACAAAATGCAGTGAGATCATCACTTGGGAAGGAAAAAGATAATAGGAAATATGACAATACAGGATATAAACAGATAAAATGGAGAGAAAAGTAAAAAGAATAACAAAAAAGCTACAGACTTTTCTTGGCGGTGGCTCGCAGGCTTCAAACGTCTCACTCAGCAGCTGAGAAAACGAATCCTACCAACATTAAATGGGCTCATGTCACGGTTTCAGACCTCCTCGATCGGCAGGTCACAGCCTTCATCTCAGTAAATTCGTCCCTCTGTCAAGAGGCTGCAGATAGAAAAAAAAAAAAAAACCCAATCTGGTGGAGTGTGGCGCTCTGAAGTCCTCAGGTCACATCGCTCGGGCTGCAGGACAGATGGTTTGTGCCTCAGATCTCTATCACCTCAGGAAATGGTGAATTACCAACAAAATTAGAGGAACTCTAAAATAAAAAAGCATTAAGAGCTTTTTTTTTCTTGCAAAAACCAAAAACTGAGGAGGTTATGTATGCACAAACATAGAAGTGAAACAACATGAAACCACCAAACTTTTTCTGCACAAATCCTGGTAGAACACGTATGAATTATAAAAAACAGGTGAAATATATATCAAAGCAAGTCTGCTGTATCTCCAATGAAGTAGACATGGATCACAGAGGTTCTCCCTCAAAGAAAATCTATTTGAAATCTGAATATGAGAATATATATACATAGGTATCTCTCTCTCTCTCTCTCTCTCTCTCTCTCTCTCTATATATATATATATATATATATATATATATTATGAAATCCAAGCACTTGTTGAGATATTTTATGCTTATTTTGGAGTATGTCCAAAATAAGCATAAAATATCTTTTTTAAGTGTAGGTGGTTGGTCTGTGTGTGCGTGGGGGAGGGCGGCATGCAGAGGGTGCACAGCTAAGGACAGCATTTCTTTAAAGCCTGTGGTAACAAAGAGATAATGAGAAGGGCATGATGGTGAATCGCTGGCAGGGCAGATGGATGGTGCAGCGAAGGGCACAGAGGAAGCTCGGGAATTTCACTGTCGGGCACACAAAGAGAGAAAAAAAGAGTGTCAATATAGGAAACGCACGCCTGTTTTTAAAAGATTTCATGTTGGTGGGACAACAAAGATGGGATTTGCTGTAGTAGTGCCCTTACATCCTTTCTTGTTGCTCTGGTTTTGCGGTTACGCCAAAAGTGTTTATTCAGGCTTAAGGAGTTGCGATGTAGATGCAGTTAAATGAGATTAACTCCATTTTGCTGTTGCTTGCTGGAAGTTCAGCTGCGTTCATAACTGCACAGTGATTCAGGTCGTTCAGTGAAAGGGAAAATAATTATTTATTTATTTTTATTTCACCGTTGTTTCTCTATGTAATTGAACACTGTTTGATAACACTGCACTCTCTTTTTGTAATGATCCTGAGTGTGTGACATGGACTGCAAATGAAAGCTGCGTGTAGAGTCTGAAAAGTGAAGTCGGGGCAGAAGTGGCAGTCCTGTTTTATGCTTTGTCGTTAATTTGACTCTAAATGGGATTGTAATTTACACAACAATCATATTTTTAGTTAGAAAATGAGATTATATACTGCCTTTTATTTGGAACCAGAAACCTCACCCCCTGGTGGCCACTGGAAAAACTGCAGCTTGTGGTACTCGTATATTGTCTTGACTTTGCAGAGCCAGAGGATTTGTCCATCTTTGTATACAGTCTACTGTGTTCTGTCAAGAAAATTAGATTGGATTTTTTTTGGCAGTAGCAATAAGAAAAGAACCCACATTTTATTAATTAAATCAGTTAATAATATTACATATAATTTTCTTGTCCCATGGGCAGACTCCAGTACAGTGCTGGACTGCAGCAGGCAATGGCAGTCCTTGTTCTGCTCTGCAGCTTTGCTTAGTCACAAAGCAGCGGCAGCAGCTCTCCAGCCGCTTCAGGTTTTGGTTAGAGTGGACCTCCAGCTCACAGCGCATCTCAAAAGAACAAGGACTGCTGTTTCCAGCTGCAGTTCAAGATGGTGGGTATAAAATGGGACATGAGACAGCCGAATGACATTGAGGGTGAAAAACTGACCAGCCTTCCTGTGCAAGACAGGTTGCTGATTCGTGAGGGACTGAATTTCAAAATAAGAACAACAGTATTGTCCACCAATGCTTTAGTTGTCATAACAGACAAAAATACAAATGAACTGCAAATTTTAC
>VVHJ01032819.1:0-14675 GCA_015107715.1 Tylochromis polylepis | reverse complement strand
GGGGGGGGGCAGCCCCCCCCCCCCCCCCCCCCCCCCCCCGAAGCAACCTGTCCAGGTACAGTGTGCATGAGAAACCCCAGTGTGTGCATGTATATCACTTTAGAGACTACTACATACCGCAATATGTTACATTAGTGTGCTGTTTACATGCAGTTTGAGTTTCCCATGTGGAAAATTTTGTGTGTTTATATGGGATTTGTTGGCAGTAAGCTTTATCCCTTTGTCTCGTCTTATTCCCCAAACCCAACCTCCTGCTTTGAGGATCCATTCACAATTTCTCCCTATTTCTCCCTATTGTTCTGCTGGGATCAATAACTCCTTGAGGCAGAGACACAGTTAGCGCTTTCAGTGCTGCTGAATGAGTTTGGGGAGGAGACAGTGAGGTTCAGAGTCACTGTCTCTCTCCCTTTCTCCATGCTTCTGATTCTCCCTCCTTCCCCTACCTCTCTTTCTCTCTCTCTTTACCTCTCTCGCTTTCTCTCTGGAGGATGTCACCATGGCGACAGCACTGTGCGGATGCTGCAGTATGAGGACCAGGAGGGATGCAGCCTGTCTCCCATGGCAACTGCTAGTATACGATGTGAACATTGTGTCGCCCACACCACCTCCCCCCACCAACTCCTTGTATCACTGTCACCACCCAGTCTCTTATAGATCTCCGCTGCCACCTCTGGCACCAGAGCTGGGGGCACTAATCCCTCCGAGCCACACATGCCTGGATGTAATTATCACACAGCTGCCGGTGTATTAACATAAGTAATAGCAAATGGAAAGCTGATTTAAATAAACAATAATTTAGCCTCTTAATGGGGAAAATATATAAATGTTAGTTTCACCTTAGCAACGGTTACTAATTAATGAACCGCAATCATGTTATAATGATTTCTGATTTTGCTGACAGGTGTTAATATATACCTGAGGTAGCCTAGATTAAACTGAAGCTAGCGCTGATTCTTGAAGCTCAGATCGACTGACTGCAGGGTAAACTGAAATAAACCGACTCTCTTTGTTACTTTGGTAAGTCAGCGTGTTCATGTAGAGACAGTAAATCACTCACAGGTGTCATCAATGAAAAAAAAAAAAAAAGTGACTCTTGTACTTTTTTTTTACACCAGCACTTGGTGTCAGTGCTGATTGGGGCCCAGTTCTCCCTTGGTCCCTTGAGAACCAGCAGGTTTAGTTTTAGTAGGAAGAAAATTATGGCAGACAGAATCTGCTGGGTCCATCTGCTATTTATCGATGAATTGATTTTGACAAATTCTGCATTTTTTGGGGCCTGTTTTCATGGAAATGCATGAATCCATTTCTAGACTGTGTACGTGCATGACTTTGGTGGATTAGAGGTTTCAGAGGTGAATGAGAATGCTCTCTAAATCGCAGAATGGAAAATATTTTGAATTTTCAGGCATCCAATCATTGACAGTAGTGTAACCTTAAGGACTCTTGAAAGTCCACTTTGAGGAAAATGGACAAAAAATGGACACTAATGAAAAAAAAACCTTCCCGGTGGCTTCATAGAGACAGGTATTTCAAGTCTCCTCACAGAGATAAAGAAGGGTACCAGGTATTGTGATGCAGATATAAAAATGTGTAAATTCGAGGTGTGTTTAAAGACATACTGCTAGTTGTCACACACAGACAATACAAAGCACTCGAGCTTTTGTTTGAGCGTTCCCATTCTGAGCTTTGTGGCCATCGGCATTTTATTTTACTGCTTTGAGAAAAACACTGTATGTCCATTTGCTATTGCAACTCAATCGCATGAGAGTTAAATCCTAAAGCGAACCCTGCTTTAACGTCTGTTTTGCTTTAAATAGGGCAGAAATTTAGACAATGAACAACATGAGGAATTTAATAACACATTAAACTAGAGATTGAGACACAAACTCCCCAGAAAGGTGTTTAATTAAATATTCCATCAAGAGCATTTTATCCATTTTTTGTCACAGACTGCCGCACAATGTTACCTCTATTTGCAAATCGCCCCCTGCTGGCCGTTAAAAAGACACTGAGACAAAAAGGAGTATCAGGTGTAACTTTAAGAGACCAGAATACACTGTTCCTTTCCATACAGAAAAATAATGCCCTGGAAACAATGGATAAGCTACAGAAGTCCTCATAGAAATAATTACAAATATGTGGGTGTCTTTCTTAGGCACCTCCGGTTGTCCTCATAGCCACAAAAATGGACTGCAGTTTGTGTCACGGAGGCAGTAACGGACTCTGGCTGTCCGCAAAAAAGAAAATAACAGAGAGTGTACACTTAGACACAATAATGGATAAGCTGTCATGCAACACTGTGCAGAGTCCAGTGTTGTGTTGCATTCTTTATTAAAAAAAACAAACAATATCTGATGTTGGATATTCTAAACCGCACCGAGATCCAGATCCTCATATAGATAACCAATAAATTATTAAGTGATTCAGCCCACAGTATGTATTCAGTCATAATGCTTCAAGACTGCAGCACACCAGTTTAGTAAGAAGAGAAAATGTGGTGTGTAAACCCACCCTCTCTCTCTGTCTCTCTCTCTCGCTCTCTTTTCCTCCACGTAATTACCATGCGTAGTCTCTCGCCCTTGTCTGCAGTGTTCCCTCGTTTCTGATCTGCTTTAATTACCACTGGAATTTTAATTGGCGGGAGACAGCAAGGTGGCCGAGGTCACACTTGCACACATGCACAGACAGGAAGGAAAGTTGGCAGCCTGACAGCCTATAAGGTAAAAGACGAAGGGATCATTTGAGGAGAAGCGCGTTTGCATGTGAGCGCGAAGTCATCTGCAAGGAATATTCACTGCAGTGGTTTATAGTGAATGAGCAGCTTTTAATCACTGTTCTCGTTCTGTTCTCCTTCTACAGTCAAATCTGAGTTTAAAAAAAATCCATTGTTGCAGAAAATATGAATGTGAAGGATTTAGTAAATAAAGCATAAACTAATGGATGCCTTTTATTTCCCAAACCAGTGATTTTATCATAGAAACATAATGATGCGATTTTATACATAATTTCTTACCGATTTAACATAGATTAATCTGTATATTAATCTATATTTATTTTTAAGATGATGGTATTTAAACCATTATTTAAAAAGCAGTCACATGACTCCGGCGTCTTAACTAATTGTGGACCAATCTCAAACATCTACAGACCTCTGTTTCACAAAATTCTTGAAAAAGCAGTTGTACAACAGCCAACTGATGGCAGTTTATTCAGAATTCATCACTGTTCATGAACAGTCCTAAAAGACCTGAGTTCAGAAATTTGTACTGTTGACCAAAACATTTTATTATAGTGCAGTGGTTTGAATCACATCTATCTAATAGATTTATTCATGTAAATGGAGAGTCCTCTTCTGACGCTAAGGTTAATTATGGAGTTCCACAGGGTTCTGTGCTAGGACCAATTCTGTTTACATTGTACAAGCTTCCTTTAGATAATAGTATTAAAAGGCATAACGTACATTTTCATTGCTTTGCAGATGACACCCAGCTCTATCTGTCCATGAAGCCAGATAACACACACCAATTAGTTAAACTGCAGGAATGTCTTAAAGACATAAAGACCTGGATGGCCGCTAACTTTCTGCTTCTTAATTCAGATAAAACTGAGGTTATTTTACTCGGTCCTAAAACTCTTGGAAATATGGTGTCTAACGAGATGCTTACTCTGGATAACATTACCTTGGCCTCCAGTAACACTGTGAGGAACCTTGGAGGATATGTGCATATCAAACAAATAGGTGGGACTGCTTTCTTGCATTTCCACAATATCTCTAAAATTAGAAACATCACTTATGTGGGTAACTTTGAAAAACAAGTTAATGCATTTGTTAATTCTAGGCTGGGCTACTGTAATTCATTATTCCCAGGTTGTTCTAAAAATTCCCTACAAATTCTTAAACTTTAAATTCTAATGGATAAAACAAGAGGGTAAAGAATCTGTAGAAACAATTGCTAAATATTAAGGTATTTAACTAGGTTGAAGGGAACCTGTCATACAGTGATCATTTGGCATTTTCATGGTGCTTTTAAGGATAGGCTAACGGTACACACCTAGCGCCGCAGATTCTCCCCCTTTGTCACTCCTTTGAGAGCAAAAATTGGCTGAAGGTCCAGCGGGAGACTCACATGAGGCTGCCTGTTTTGTTTTTCCACTGTCACAGTTTGAGTTTCAGACCGTTCTGGCAGCTCACATAAACAGACCGCAGATTGGAGAGCATCGGGTTAAGGTTATGAACACTGGTCTGAGGTCAGTGCATCAGAAACCTGTGCCAGCAGAGACAGAGTGCATCTGTTGTGTTAATGCTAATAAGCGTACTACTGATGAGATGTTTCAGAACTAGCATGACTCTGACTCGATTTGATATTGCAGAAAACAGTGTTTGCATGTGGGACTGTTTCAAATGTCTTCATTCATGTAGCCAGATGAAAAGAGACAGAAAAGCAAAGAAGTAAACAAACCCCCTTTTTTTTTTAATAGACAGCTTGTGATAAAATGAGCTCATTATCGCCTAATGAGGCTGATTCCTTCAAAAACTGTCTGACTGACTCTTGGCCTCGTGTTTTCATTCAGTTAGAAAGTGTAGCAGACAGACACACTATAATGTGCTAAGAGTTTTTCAAGCTACAAATGTGTGTCATTACACCATTTATGGATTTTATCTGCTTTAATCAGATGATTGATGTCACTCTGCAGTTTAACTCGTTTTTTAAGGTCTATTTTCAGCAGTTTTTTTTACACTCATTTGGTCACTTCTAAATGTTGCTTTTTAGCATAACAGACATATAAATCTGATTTACTGCTTGGTCTTCAGATTATAAGATAATAGGAAGCTTACTCCTGCTTGGGAAATAAAATATATGTAGTCAAATCAAGTCACTTTTATTTGTGCAGCTGTTTTTCAAAGCAGCAGGAGTTAACCCAAAATGCTTTCCAGCTGATTGTACAAAAGCAGCATACAGAATAGATAGTGACAGCACCGAATGGCTAGTGCTAAAGACTATGAAAGAAATGACAAGAGAAACATGACAGCCACAAAATGTGAAAACCACAAAAACATGGTGGCAAATAGCGTAAATAAAGGAATACACTGTAGAACAACATCTGTAAAAATATGTCCTGGTAATTTTCTTTCTTTCCTTTTCTAAACAGTAGTTTATGTGCATTTCAATGCAAAAAGAAATCATTATATATAATTCATATAAATCATTATATAATTATATATAAGTGTACAGTAAAAGAAGTCTTTAAAAGTACAGTACAATGGACAGTTTTAAGATGAAGAAATTTGCAGTATTTTATTTATTTATCTATTCTTCTATACATTTTAACCACACGTTCAATTTTACCATTTAGGGAAACCTTTGTTAGAAGAAAATTACAAGGACATTTGTTTTTTTGTTTTTTAACAGTGCAACTGACTAAATAAATAAATGAATGTAAAAAGTTTTAATAACATTAACAGTAGAGTCCAGTAAAAATAGTTGGCTTTTAAGACCTGACTTAGTATTTTTAACACCTGGACTGGACTTCATGTGGGATGGCAGACTCTTCCAGAGCCTGGGGGCAACCACAGAGAAAGCATGGCCACTTTGGAGAGATGAGGACTGACAAATGTTGGTGGGAGGATGACCTAAGAGACCTGGAAGCAGAACGTATAGTCAGTACATCTGTAATATCATCACTGTGTTACTTGTCCACGGAAAGCATATAGCAGCATTTTAAAATTATATGCGATATAGTTTCATAACATTTTAAAACCATTGGTGTATTTTCCTGTCAGCCTGTGTAGTTGAGCCAAAACAAATATGTATGTGTTGCCTTTTCTAAACTCTCAGAAAATAAAACCTTATTGTATGGCTTATCATAGGTTACCACAATCATATCTTTGACCGGGGTACTTATTTGTACCCTTGTTGTGTACCTGTGGTGACAAATTTTGTACAACCTTAATATTATGGTACAAAAACTGACATTTAAAAAAAAACTTAAAAATTTGGCATTTGCGGTGGTGGTGGGGGGGCACGCATTATTATTATTATTATTATTATTATTATTATTATTATTATTATTATTATTCACACACTTAGAATTGGCAGTTTGCTGCACTTTTTTAGTCTTACTGTCACCACTTATCCTAACATGCATGTCATTTGACTGTGGGGGGGAAACAGGAGCAGCTGGACAAATCCCAGTAAGCACAGACCCTGGGAAGAACTGAACCTGGAGCGTTTCTGCACCACCTTGCTGCCGATGTACAAGACTAATACAGAATTAAACTTGTAACTCATATAACTCGTAATTTGTTCATGCATGTCGCTTAATGCTTCACCCTAAAATCTAGGAAATGTGTACCTTTTACTACATAGAGTACATATTTAGTTTCTTGGCGCTCAAAAAAGGTACATATAGTTAACTTGAGGGCCAATAATTAGCCTTACGGAGTATGTTTGTGTAGATCTGTAGGGCCAAAAATGGATTTTTACTATACCTATTTTTCTGACAGTACAGTGAAAAGCCTAGCACCTGGGCTTTGAACCATTTCAGTCAAGAAAGGTTTAAAATTAAAAACAGTTTTAGATACTTTGCCTGAATATAATAAGCGTTACACATACTTAGCGTTATTCTTTAATTCATTTTTAGCGATCCGCATGTTTGATTTGGTGGCATCAGATGCCCTTCCTGACGTCACCCTCACCGGTTATCCCGGCTTGGGAACCAGGAGTACGCTGGCTTGTTGCCGCTTCCTTTGGGGGTCTGTGGTGAACTCTAAAGGGAACAGCCAAGTAGAGGAAGAAGATATGAAATGTCACATTTATTGTTGTTATTTTTATCATTAGGGAGATAAATATGCTTAAGGAGGGGTAGATTTTTGTTGTTGTAGCAGTTGCTGCTTGTTTGCATCACCCACGCTCGATCCCTCGTTTCTCAAACTGGGATTTTTCGGCTTCAGTAGCAACAAAACCTAAATTCTAGGCTTCGAATCATCCCTTCGGAAAACGCAGTGGGATCACAGGAACATTACAGACGTGTTCTTTCTAGGTTAAGAAACTCTGTCTTAATGAGCTGCTTGCACTTTACTGCTTTAGGATGGCTTCAGAATGATCTCAGAAAATTCCTGGGATATGTGATTGTTTCTTTTTGGGCAATGATTTAGCAGTGAGTTCAGTAATATAGACCAACACTGATAGACGCTTTCCTACATTGCTGTTGAGCAGGTGAAATTAAAAGAAGAAAGTCTTTTGTGCAGGTTTGTGCAACAAACATGCAGCGGTTTTTGTCAGAAAGACACAGCCACCTCCTCCATCTCGCCCTCCAAACATAAAATAAGCTCTTTCATATGGAAATGGACTAATTGATTTCCTAAAATCCACATTAAAGCCGTGTATAATTGTGCTCACTGTTTTGGAGCAATTAAAGCAGAATTTTCCCAACAGTTAATGACTATTATGGGATTTGCGTAATTGAGGCCCCGCTTGAATAAGCTTTGTTTGGGTTTTTTTCTAGCAGCAGATTCTTTTCCTCGGCGAGAGCGAGTGGAAATCCACTGCAGTGTCTTAACACATGAGCACACAGCAGTGGGACTCACAGCTCTTTGACCTCTGAACCTGGTGCACACAAAGCCATTCACACTCATGACCCTACAATGTCCTCACACATCACACTCTTGGTTTCGCTGCTTCTTAGAGCTAAAAAGAAACAGTTTTCAGGGCAAATCTGACTCCTTCTCACTCTAATGTGACGTGGGGGAAAGATTTGGTAAAATGAGTGAGATGGCAATATGTTTTTAACAGTATATATTTTAAATAATATATCCTATGAAAAGGTCTGGGAACACAGTATAAAGCTTTTTGCTCGAATAAGGAATGCCAATGTGTCACAAAAAAAGAATATAATTTTTTTTTTCAGTTGCTGAATGCAAAGCAGCACTTTGCTTTGCTTAAATGTCTCATTTTTTTCATGCTTTAATTCCATAAATGCATGACTAAATAAATGTTGCACTGGTGCCTGCACAGAGTAAGTAAGTAGTCTGAATACTTACGTGATTGAAAAGTCAAGATGCTGTTCATCGTTGTTCTGTGAGAGTAGACTAGACTAGACTTATCCGAGCCGGCCAAGGCTAAGTATTCTTCTGACAATGAGTCCCGCTGGATAATTCTCAGTCTGACCTGAACATTTCATTTGTGATAAGTTCAAAGATGTATACAGACACGAGTTATTACAGTTTAGCATTTTTCCAAGTTTGATTTCTCTTGACTTTTTATGTTTATTTATGTATTTTTATATTTATTAAATTTCCAGCAGGGTTTATGTGTTTCGGTTTCGATTTTGCTGAAAACGTGTAGTTTTAATTTTGTTTCTGGAACAGTTTCTGTTACATAAAAGTTAGTATGCTGCGTTTTGCTAATCTATGTCATCATTGGTATGTTGTGGTCATGCTGCAAAGGTGATATGCGTTGGTAGGGAGGGCAGGGGTGGGGTGGGGGTGCAAAGGGACTTGTAGGGTTTGGGATTGGGGTAATGTTCTTGGGGAAACTCAGTATGATGTACATTTGTGATGTGCTGTATAAGACAGTTTCCCTCTGTTCTGAAAACAAATCAACATTACATTACACACAAAAAAAAGAAAAAGATCATTCTCTGATACAGAACCTATGTAATACCTAATTTCTCAGTGACAGTCACCAACTTTCACTGCAACATTAATATTAAAGTTATTATGTCAAATCTACCTGTTTTAATTAGGTATTTTCCTCCAAACAGAACTTAATTGTAATG
Organism: Tylochromis polylepis; assembly: GCA_015107715.1. Classification (NCBI taxonomy): domain Eukaryota; kingdom Metazoa; phylum Chordata; class Actinopteri; order Cichliformes; family Cichlidae; genus Tylochromis; species Tylochromis polylepis. The sequence continues at coordinate 5,897 of VVHJ01032819.1, read as the reverse complement.
ATCTAAAATCACATCAGCGTACAATAAGATTCTTTAAAAATCAATTTCTTTAACTTAGTGATTGTATTTTACTGATAACTACACTGGTAATAACTTAAGACATGTGACATGTTTTAACAACACTTTGGTTTGTTGCAGAAGAAAACATTTTATTTCTTTACAGCCTCATGCTACACTCCTAAATCTTACAGGGAAAAAAAAAAACACAGAAAAAAAAATCAATAGAACTGATTGAAACTCTAAATTATCACTCTTCAGGCTTATTTATGCTGCAGCCGTGGTGGTGTAGACCATATCACACCAAAAAAGAGAACATTGTAACTGTGTGCAATGAACTGTGATCTTCTTACCTTTAAAATGTTTGTTTTGAAGACAAGAAGCAAGTCTGCAACCACTCGCAGTCCGTTACCATCATCAAACTTGAATGGGGTCAATTACATGGCAATTACACACAGTTTGTTTCTGTTAATATGGCAATTAACTGTGATCAGTGAGTGAAAATTACAAATCTGTACCCATTTGAGACAAATCTATTGCCATATGTTGTAAATTGTCAGTTGGCAACCAGTTGAGTTGAGTTCCCTGATGCAAAGAAACATGTTGCAAACAAGTTGTGCCTATTAGTGCAGTCTGGCTGTCTCTGTTTATAAATTTGATGGGAGTTATTTGCAATGATTTGTAATGATTTGTATCAATGACTTGTAATATAAAAAACAAACAAACATGTAGTTCATCCTATTTCAATTTAACCGAGTCATTAGGTTTCAACTACAGTTTATACAGACTTGTGGTAAGCTTCTTGTCTTATTGTACCAACAGTGTAATAGCTCATTTGATTGTATTTCATGGCTCCAAAGGAAGACTTTTATAACATTTGTCAATTTTTTTGGGCCACTTAGCCAATAATTTATATTTACTGTGACTCCAGCTGGCCATGTCATGTTAATTATACAGAGAGGGACTGACAAACTCAGCCTGACATGGATTTAAAACTCCATTCCACAGTGAGGGCATCTTGAAGTGAAATTGGAAGTAAAAGTTAATGTTATTAATCCAAATTGTCAGCTATAAATACTCATTACATTTTAGAGAGCTACTTGATTGTTTGACCTACTTTGATTATTATGACCCATTGTGCTTAGAAAGGTGTACACCAATTCTTCAGTGTAATGAATGATTACAAAGGACTTTCTGCTCTATTTCACCTTTGCGTCCTTTTTTTTTAACTAATGGTTTAAATAATTTGCTGAAGCATGGGAATTAATACGTTTCTGCACCATTTGTTTAAATTTGTCCGTTATCATATTATAAAGGAATAATGATCAATAATAAAACACTTAAATCAGGCTGGGCAAAGCTGTTGTTCTTAATTTTTAGATTTAAAGCAAACAAAAGGAGGTTGTCAGATCACACCGTCAGCTGCTTGCTAGTGACTCAATGATCTGGCTCTAACTACTTCCCTGTCAGAGAGTGAATGTTAGGGTTATCTGGTGAAACAGTTGAACACCTGACAATGCAACAGAGTTTGGCATATCCAATGTAATGTTCTGTTAGGTAAAATGGATGGTGTAATCATTCCAATATCTTTAAAAATGGAATCTTTTAAATTTGATTTTGTTCGTGTAAAATATTTTTTTTCCGGATTTAATCCTGACTAAAAAAATCCATAGCCCATGTGAGTTGTAGGTGGATAATTTCAGATGCTGATAGACAAATCCACGCATATCAACCACATGTCTAACCATTCATTCAGTAACGAATCCTGTTATAGTGAAGGTATCACACAAATGAGCTATACACATGCATTCATGCATTCATGCAGGCAGAGCTTGGATGTCCATGTCTATAGAGTGGATTATGTCCTGGTACATAAAATGCTGAGCATGTGAGTGTCTATTAAAGGAAGAATAAAAGCCATTTGATTCTCACAGGCAAGAAAGCTGACATTATCACCAGACAAGCTATATATAGAGAAGCACACTCATTACTAACAGCAGCACACCTCAAGCTGTCAAGCAATCTTGATGGACAGACACTACTGCAAAAAACACACCAGAAAGGTAATTACGGCACAGGCTGTGATCGTGATATGAGTGTGTAAGCTGTTACGTCAAGCACATGCTTCTTTACAAGCTCTACCTGTCCACATGTAAAAGTGTCCTTGAGCCAGACAATGCACCCCAAATTGCTCCTGGTGACTTGACTACGACCTTGCACACTTAGGATCAATGGTCAGTGACTAATGGGGGACTGTGTTTGTGCCTGTTTGCATAGCTTTTTACCAAGGCAGAGTGAAGGATTATGCGTATGCAACCTACGCAGATGTGTAGCCAACATTTCCCATTAGTGTGAACAAATACAAGAAAAAAGTTAAATCTGTTTAAATTTTGCATGACTAAGAGCTTGGTATGTGTAGACTAACCTTATGCTTAGATTCGACTGGCAAAATAGTCTACAGTCAAGACGGTAAAGGCTGTTCAGCTCAGTTAAGTTTAATTTATATAAAGACAAATTACAACAATAGTTGTCTTGGGGTTATTTATATTATAAGGTACCAATCCAAACTGAACCAATCCAAAAATAACCCTAATAAACTTTGCTGACTCTCACTGTCCAGAAATATTCCAAAAGAATATCCCTGCACATCAAAAAGATAAAAAGCAACAGAGTTTTATTCAGTGTATAATCCTTCTACTTAAACTATTAAATTCATATTTTGGTTAGCAACTGTAATATTATTGCGTGTTTTTGTACTGATAGTTAATCATATGTATTTCATCATGTGACTCCATACGATATGATGTACTCCCTACACTGCTATCAGAACAATATCACACATGTAGACACTGACAGCATTATGAATAACTCATTCTAAAGAGCTCACTGAATTTAATGTCACTGTTTCAACAAGCCAGGTGTGAAATTCCTTCCTGGATATTCCACCATAGAGATTAAAAATTACTAATGCTTGACATTAGATCCAAACCTCTTCTGGCATTAACATCAGCACAAAAACTGCATATCGGGAACTTCGTGGCATGGGTTTCTGTGGCTGAGTACCTCTTGTAGTTGTATAGGTGGCCCGGTGCTTTTGTCCATGCATTGCATACATGTGTGGTACATTATTTTTTCAGACAATATAACCTAAGAATGTCACTTGTGGAAAAGAGGCCCGAATCACACCTGTATTAGAAAGTGGTGTAGATGTGCATGGTTTTGCAGCACATCAGACATGGGCATGCTGGAGTTGGAAGCTTCTGCTCTAATACTGTTATTTAACTATAAAAGCAAGAAACCTGAACTTAACCAAATCCTACAGAAGCCACTAACAATGGTTTACTGTATTTTGAAACTGCTAACTTCACTTCATTTACAGTAGAACTTTCTGCTTATTTTCATTTTTGTTGTTATTTTGTTGTATTCTGTTCACACACACAACCACACACATAAACACATACACATTCACGATTGCAGATGGCGAGCTAATACAGCATAACCCTACCTCACTTTCAGTCGTATCTCCTCTGTAGATGGTCTGCTAGGACTGATTGTGAGTACAAATGTGTGTGAGACAAAGGAAAGGAAAGTAGGAATAAAGAGAGGGAAGATATTGCTCCATGTGTGTCCTGAGGCTTCTCCTCCCCTCTGAAGTTTTTCCTCTTCTCCTTCTCTCTCTTCTCTCCTCCTCCTCTTGCTAAGCTCCCAAACTGTCATCCCCGCACAAAAGCCTATGATTCATTGCCCACACACACACACATATGGGGTTTCATCTTCACACAAGAAGTGTGAGAGGACTCAACTTGTAGTGAGGAGAGAGAGAGCTGGGAGCATGAGCAACACGAATCAGGTTGAATCTTTTTTTGTTGTAAATGTTTAGATGAATACTATGTTTATTCTTCATATTAAAATCATAAATACCAGCTCTTCTCATTAGTGACAAAAATCTTTTTTTCCCACTTTATGTCGGGGAATTTAACTCTCAAGGTTGCAGCATTCAGTTTATAACACTGCTATAATTACTACAGATAACTGCATATTTGATGAATCTGATATTTTGCATTGTTTAACAAACTGAAAATGGCAACAAAAAAAACCCAACAACAACAACAACAACAACAACAACAAACCCACAAAACTTCAGTGCTACTTCTATAAAGTTTTTTTTTTTTTTTTGGTCCGGTAACAACAGCAGATGGTGAACGGAGAAATAAAAGCTCAACCTCTTCAACATTTTTACAGAGAAAATAAAAACAAATGTGAAATTTACAGCACTTAGAACAAGGTCTCAAACTTTATTAAAATTATATTTTGAGTCTTAAAAATACACAACATAATTCAACTTTGCTTTGCAGCTTTTTGAATCAAGAGTTCACTGCTGCTATCGTCCCAGAAGCTGATTGAAAGAATTATATTAGTGTGTCATTAGCAACCCCTTTGGTCTTTTCCCCTTTTGGACAAGTCAAACAAACTTACTCAGGCTTTTTTTATATATATATATATTCTGAGGGGTGAAATATGCTGTAAGTTGAGTGGTAAACAATTCCATGCGGCACTTTTGTCACACTGACTGCCGGTTTTCAGTGTGCAAGGTTAATGTTGTGAAAGAGCATGTTTTACTCAACACCTAACCAATCAGACTGAATTAGTCCTGCTCTTGACCCAACCAGTAAGTAAAAGTGAAAAGCAAATTTAAAAAAAAATAATTAGAAATCTAAAAGTTCAAACAAAGTAAAAGCAAGAAGTACAGCTTCTAACTGTCATCTCTTGACTCAAAAACGTGTGACTTTCTACATTACCACCCCTCCAACCTCCAAATGCGGACTTTCTTGCTCTTTAAAAGAAAACAGTTGTCTCTTAACGTCCAATATTGCCACTACCGGCGCACTGACTTAAAAGGACAGCTTATGCATATCACCGCAATGCCAGTGACATCTGACAGATGGCAATTTGATGTGATGGGTTGAGAATACATTGTATAGCTTCTACTTTTCTACAGATTTGCTCAACAGTTAATGTCTCTGTGTGTTGGGAATTTGTGAAATTTGACTACTTAAATATTCCCTCTCTCTCACACACACACACACACACACACAAAATTTTCTATACATCTATCTTTATGAGCATGCTTGTTGACATGATGTGGTTCATTACTCTCTACAATAACTACCATCACAACTTCATTACTTACACTAAACCTAATTTTATACTTGAACCAGAAAACAAGGAGAATGCCTATTAGGGAAGCTTGTCATGAATGCCCTCACTCTGTCTAAAATTCAAACTGGTTCGCACAAAGATAGAGGTTCAAGCACTCTCTCCCTCTCTCTCCCTCTCTCACATACTTACACACACTCACACACACACCTGACTTAGAGCAATAAACTGCAGTGTAATTCATCTATAAAATCATAAGTCACTCTGGGCTATGGGTGATGTGATTATTATTAATATGAAATTCAGTGGCACTGATTTATCCAACCGTTGAATTTGTAATATATTAGACTGAAAATAAAGTTCTGACATGTGGAGCCAGGGATATTTCATTGCTCAGTATTGCAAATAATTTTCAGGCAGCACACAGTCACTGAATGGCTGATTGACTACAAGAATGAATCACTGATTGGCTGAAATTAAGAACTCATTACTGCGGAAATGCACTTTAAACTCTAGGAAGGAACACATTTCATGATGCCTGTCTGGTTGGTATAGCACCGTATTCCTTAATTAGCTATGATATATATAAATATGAACTTTATATAGCTTCTTTTAGTTTGTCTGACTAAAGTCAACTCAAATCTGTGTAGCTGTGTTTCCTGGCTGGCTGTGTAAGAGACCAAAGGATCTCCTGGCAGATGCAAATGCAAAAGAGGTTAGCTTATAATTACTCTTGCCCTATG
>VVHJ01032817.1:0-28766 GCA_015107715.1 Tylochromis polylepis | reverse complement strand
CTTATGGTTGAGAAATGAACATTCAATGCACGAGCAACAGATCTGGTTGACATTCCTGCTGTCAGCATGCCAATTGCACGCTCCCTCAATGCTTGTGGCATCTGTGGCATTTTGCTGTGAGACAAAACTGCACATTCCAGGGTGGCCTTTTATTGTGGGCAGTATAAGGTACACCTGTGCACTACTCATGATGTCAGATCAGCATCTTGATGTGGCATACCTGTGAGGTGGGATGGATTATCTCAGCAAAGCAGAAGTGCTCACTATCACACATTTAGACTGATTTGTGAACAATGTTTGAGAGAAATGGTAATATTGTGTATCTGGAATGAATTTTAGATCTTTAAGTCCATCTCATGGAAAATGGGAGCAGAAACAAAGGTGTTGTGTTTATATTTTTGTTGAGTGTAGTTAAATACCTGGGAAGTTCACTTAAAGGCCCTTCACATACCACACAACAACACTGCACAACTCATTATTTCCAGCAGCTTGTGCTGTTCATCAAGCAAAGCGCAGTGCGTCAGAACAATGTGGTGTAATTATTTGCTGACCACTGAAAGGTCTCTGTACGGTTAGAAGTGACCTTCATCTATCTCACATTCTTGGCTTGAATTTAGAAATACCAACTTTCAGATTGTGGGAGGAAACCCATTCAGACACAGCAAAGTTATTTGAACCAGAAACCGTCTTGATATGAGGCAGCGGTGCTAACCGCTTCACCACTGCGCTGCTATGACCCACTTTTGCCAACAGAAACACAGAATGCTAGAAAGCAAACATATTTAGTACACGTAAAGACTGTGTACGGCCATAAAAAAAAAATTACCAGTGCAAAACTAATTTCGAACCATACGTCCAACATGGTGGTGGACAGTTGGTGCTGGACACATATGATTGATATTCCTTTAGATTTTTCCTATTAGGATTTTTTTTCCTCTACTGAAACACGTATGGTATTTAAAGTGTTGTCTGCGATGTAGTTTTTGATTACCCCGACGAAGGCCACATACTGATACACACTGGTCAAGTAATAAAGCCGTTCTTTATACAACAAGTGTTTGTGGAGCTTCCACCTCTTTAGATCATTCATTCAACCTAGCAGTCAGCTCAGCACATACTGCTTTCTATGTGAAGGAGCTTACTTTAGTCTACCTTTTTGGAGAGAGTCAGGGCAGATGAAAATATTGATATCACGTGTTAAAGCCTGAAGTGGCCAATTGTCTAAAGTGGACCTCTAAAGCTCAGTACTCTACACGTTATACCTTGGTTTTTTTTCGTTATCTATGTGAAAAGCCAAAGCCTGGCTAAATAATTCCCCTTTTGAAGCACAAGTGCTAAGCTGAGCTAACTTTGTCTAAAGCTATTTACATGTTGTTAAGAGTCACTGCGACCTTCTCAACAGGTGCACTAGGAGAACTACTGAAAATAATTACCTATTTTTAACAGCCCAACAGACAGACTGAACTTTTTGAAGGTGTCCTTGTTCACTATGACATCTGAATAAACTGAAACAAAGTGATGGATGGAAATATCAGAAATTACCAATGCAGAGACTGAAAACAAGATATAGACAGAACAAAAAGGCTCTTAAAAAAGTGTTAAAGTCTATCTGTGGTGGTGGCTGTAATCAGTGCTTACAGCTGCATGAAGCAGAAACAGCTTGTGTGAGCATCAAAGCAGAGTAACCCACCCAGTAAAAAAAAAAAAAAAATATCTGAGAACACATAGCACTACCACGGTACTTCACCCACATAGATACAATCCCTGCATTTAAATAAGGCTCGGCGACATTTAATAGTGACAGCACGGGACAAAACAAAACTCGCCACATTTCAACTGCTGACAGCTTTACCAGGAATTCTTCACCAAACACAGGGATGAGCTCCGTCACCTGTCAGCTAAAGTACGAGTATTTCCTGCACTGATTCTCTCATTTCCTATAATTTATTCTGTGTAAAATCTGTTAAAAGCTTTTTGGGAATCACGTCGTGCAATGATCAGTCTTAACAAATTACTGTGTTTGGGGGGAAAAATGTTACCTACTTCAGTTATTCGTGTATTCATGAAATGTACTTTTTTTTTTTTTTTAAAGCAGTGTAATATAAGAGAAACACTGCTTTACTGCATGCATGAACTAAGAATAAATGCACCCACTGGGTCGTTTTCTGGACTGTAAATTTCTGCCTGCATTTCACAGAGTCTTGCTCACGTTCAGTGTTTTGGCAATTGGATGTACATGAGTGTGATCCACCTGAAATAATGCAGATTGCTGGCTGTGAACCCAGCATGCTGATGTAGCCATCCTACACTTGGTTGTTTTTAAAGTAAATGAAACGTGCAGGCTTCTGATCCAGGCATAAAAGATTGCCCACGCTGTGTGGCGAAAAGGAAAAATGGAGGCATTGTGAATACATTGAGAGGAATCCATTAATGAGCTCTCTGTTCAAGGGACACATTTTTGCATGTGTCATATTTGATGACATCCCGCTAGATTACATTTTAGCATTTAAGGTGCCAAAAATAGCCTCTCCCTATCTTTACTGTGTGCATCACCTGGGCATGTTGATGCCAGAATGCTCTAATGGCTGAGGACAAATTCAAGCGTTTTTCTAAATCAAGTTGGCAACCAAGCCCACATATGCTGTGTCTTAGTAATAAGACGCAAACCACTCAGGAGACAATACAAAGGTACACTGCAAGCCCAGCAGTGTTGCAAAGGTTATCACACTCTCTGTATAATAAACTCCTTGCATTTCAAATTCAAATAGACATTTTGAATATTCAAATAAAGCTGCCTTCAGTGTCTCTGAGAACTTTAAAAGAGTCTGCATTAAGGGAAAAAGCATTATCTGCGCAGATTATACTGTCACACAATGAGAACTAATCGCACATGTTGAGTTACAGAAGACAAAGCTCCTGCTGCTCGCTGAGATAAGGTAATCCTTTTGCAACAAAAGTAGGTGAACTGAGCGACTTCATGTTGACAAATACACACAAGTTTACGCCATGCATACCAATCATCAGCTTGTAATCACTGTCTATATGATGAGGAGGCAATTTAACATTTACCACTTCCTTATTGTTTTTACCTTGTTGGGGTTTGTCTGAAGACAGTAATAATACTTATATATAATATAATACTTACTACATGCAGCACTGTGCAGCATCTTCAGTCACCCCTCATTTGTTTTAATTTCGCTTAAAGCAGAAGCAAAAGTTCTCCAGGCTTTTTGAAGTTTTTCTTTAGGCATGGGCTGCTTTTTCACTCATTTTCGGTCCAGTTTCCAGTTTAAGCCACTTAACACTAACCTATGAATAATTCAAGCACTAAAAGACACATAATACCAGTTCAACCAGTGTTGTGTAAACACATAACAGGAAACCTGGCAAAGTATCAATTTTAAATTGTATCTTTAGGACATTGTTACCAGCAGCCAGTGACAAAAACACATAATTTGTTCCCTTTCTGTTTTTTTTTTTTTTAATCTCCTTTAAGTGCCAAAGATAACACAGTTGGACAACATATGATGGCACAGTGTGTCCTTAAAATAATTGAGAAAACTGGACAGGTGACCAGTATCTGTCTGTAAGAAGGAAATCCAACAAGGACCCCGCACAGGACCGGAAAGATGGATCTGGCCCTGATGATCAGTCTACTGTTCACTGAAGCCTCGTCAGAAATGATGTCAATGGAATCGTAGCTGTCATGAAGCCATTCTTAAGCAAGTGAAACAGGGCAAAAAGGCTGAGGTATGCCAAATTACACAAGAACTGGACTGAAAGTCAGTGGCAACAGGTCTGATGGAGTGACGAATCCAACATTGAAATTTTGGGTTCAAATCGATATCAGTATGTACAGCGGACAACAGGAGAGAGGTGAGTGTGAGTGTTTACAGCCATCTGTAAAACACAGTGGAAGCTCTATCGCAGTTTGGGGATCATGGCAATGATTCCAAACATACCGCCAATGTAGCAAAAGCATATCCGATAGATCAGTCATTGACTGGCCTCCCAGAACCCAGACTTCAACATTATTGAAGCAGTGTGGTATCATCTTGACAGAGAACAGAATAGTAGGCAGCAAATATCCAAATAACAGCTTTGGATATCCCCCAAAAAGCCTGGAGAACTATTCCTGAAGACAACTTAAAGAACTTACAAGAAAGTTGCCTAAGAGAGTTCAGACAATGTTGAAGAATAAAGGCGGTCATGCCAAATATTGACCTTTAAGCTCATTAGAATTGTACAAACTCTGTTTTTGCCTCCATAGATGTACTGCATGAACATGTGTGTTTGCACGTGTCAGTAAAATGCTGCACCTATTTCCCAGTTTCCTAGCAAAATATAAAGAAATGAGAGGGTGACTCAAGACTTTTGCACAAAAAACCTGTGTTTGGCAGGAGACGGTAATGACTAAAAACATTAAATGAGGACATATTTCATGCCATGTGTTATATGGGACACAAGAACCAATATATATTTCTTTAGCAGAAATTAATTCACAGAGAACTGTATATTATATGATCTTGATGATCCAGGAGTTCCAATCCCCATAACAGAAATAAACAAACACTAATTTGGGATTTTGATGGGATAGTGCTCTGTAGAAAGTACTACTCCAAACAAATGGCGTTTTCTGTGTCAAACTGATAAAAAGAAATATGTTTTGAAGGCTGCTTAAAAGATTCAGTATTTCTGGGATTTCAAACTAATGCTATGGGTTGAAGTAAGACAATATTCTAGTGCACATTATTTGGTAGTTTTACAAAAAGCCTTACAGACTTTTTAGTCTCGTGAACCACCCCAAAAAACTGGATTTGCTTGTCTGAATTTGAATTTCACTGTACTTTTTTCTTATTTTTTTTTACAATGGACATGAAAAATTAGCTGGTACTCTGGCAATGGTAACTCAAGTAAGAGACAGGCGAGTGACAGAGACAGGAGGCAGCACCACAGGAGATACTTTTATGTTCCTGATTAAGGCGCCTCTATTCCCGAGAAGAGACAGGTGACGACAGCTCAGATATAAACTCACCAGGGAAATCAGCAACCTCCCCACATTAGTCTCTATATCCCTGTTTTGCTACCTTACACCCTCCCATTTGTGTGTGTGTGTGTTTGTGTGTGTCCCTTTCAGCTGCACCAACCAAAAGAAAACCGAGGCCCAAACTTATTAAGTGCTGAAAATGAGGATTGTGCACTGAATAGAGATCCCATGGCGCATGTCCACAAAGACTTGATGGCAAATAGCCTTGCTTCAGAAGCGGTTCAGTGTGAAGGGGCAGACAGAACCACTTCAACTGGATCAATAATACTCGAGGAAAGGCTAGATTCTTATAGTGAACGCCGTTTGCCTAAGGAGCAAAAAATCAAAGAAAACCTAACCTCCCGTGACATTCTGCCTTTCGTCCTTGTCTCTTCTTTAATAATTTAACAAGTGCTGAATTTTGATTAGCCATATTAAGAACCTCAAATGAGAGAGATCACTGGTTTAATAAGCTCAAACTCTCATTACTCGCTGTCGAGAAAAATTGCCGCAACGCTCCTGTCACACGGAAAGGTGTTAGAAGGACCGCCGGGGTCCCCAAAGAATCCTTGTAGATATTTGGTAGTAAATGAGCTTTGCAGGCTGTTGTTTTGCCAACTCTTTCACTGAGTACACATGCTCAGCTCGTGCGTTACTGACTATGACAAGCACATGACTGTATTTAAATTCTGCTACAGTATCAGTTCACGCTGAGGAAGCGTTCCAGACCAGCTAGCTGTAGAGAGATTTCCAAAAAAAAAAAAAAAGATACACAGCCACATCCTTGCTATTGCCGTCTGTCTCTCTTGAGGGAAGGGGTGTAATCATGTCACTGATGGATAACTGACAGCACAGCTTGCACAACATCCCTCTCGCACAGTTCCTCTTTTTGTTGCAGGCTGAACCACCATTCCAACCGTCAACAATGCATCCTCTATAATTTAGCTTTTTCGTTTTTTTTCTTCATCGCTGTAATTGCCTGTCACTGTCTTTATAGCATAAAACTGAGAGCATCAGCTTCTATTTTCTTTTTTCTTTCGTTTTTTTTTTTTAACCACACTGGCGTGAGCCCGCTGGGGCAATGAAACCCTCACATCCAAAGCTCTAGGAGCTTTGAGGCATGCATTTCTTTCCCTTAAACTGACGGCATCTGAAAATGCTAATTTTAATTTTTGGACACGTGTATATTAGTCAGAGATACAGTAATAACCTGAGAATAATGTAATAAACTTAGTTTAATACATTAGTCAGAGATACAGTAATAATCTGAGAATAATGTAATAAACTTAGTTTAATACATTCTTCACTGGTGCATTTTTGCTTTACCTTTAAAAAAGGAGCTTTCTCTCAGAGCCTGCCTGTTTGCAACAAGTGCAGCACGTTTTCTCTAGTGTGACTTTCACAGAGCTAAAAGATGGACATACCTGTCATCTGATCCCCATTCTTTCTGTTGAAGTCCAGTTATATAGTTACTAGTTTGTGAGAAAACAAGGCCTATTTCTCTCTCTTAAGAGAGAAGTAGGCCTTTTCCAGACTTCTGTGAGAAGTGGTCTCCTTCACCAAAGCGAAAAAGTGCTCTAAAAACATGAAGTCCAGCAATGATACATCCATTCTCTTCAGATTCCTTTCATAAAGTTTTGACTAGGATGTACTTTAATTGGCAATACAATAACATTAACAATTAACATTAAATTGGGAGCATGCTAATGTAACAGTTCCTAAATATGACCAGATAAAACTACTCGACCTGCGCTGCCACTCTTTCAGCCTTTGAATTATTCTGTGTGAATGGGTTGATTACCACATTCAGTCACAACTAGACATGTCAGTGCTACTCTAGTTGCTTTCTCAGTTGTGTTACAAGCATTATTCAACTAAGTGCTGACACTTTTTTGTATAATCCCCAAAGATCGTGCAAAATTTGGTGTGAAAGTTCAGAGCTCAAGGTTACACTTCAGGGCTTTAACATTTTAAGGAAATCAACAAAATCCAGACGTGCATCTTACAAGAAAAGACAGCAAATTATTACATATTATTACACCAAAGAACATTGTGGTACTTGTGCTTGATAAACGCCAGCAATTATTTATTGATTATCACACAAAAATTGCTGGATAATTGCTATTTTCCACAAGTAAGCAGCATGTATGAATTTGCTGAAGTACTTTGGGTTCAACAAAAGCTGTAATATGAGAAACGTTTGAGAGGTGAGGATTTAGAGTCATTTTTCTCATTTATGAAGCACCATCTGTTTCAGGGCTCAGAAAGCTGCACAACACCCTAAAGATATGGCCCTGTGTCTCTTTGACCTTCAACAGGGCATAGAGGTCTTTCAGAGAGGAACCAATCTGGAAAAAAAGGTCCATTTGTGGACAGAAAGACTTGGGACAAAGGTTTCATTTTCTGGCAATGTTCCCCAAAGGCTCTGTCTGCAGTTCAGCTGAACTAGGCCAGCCTAGTCTCTTTTGTTTTTAATAAGTGATCCACTCTCTATGGATTCTTATCTACAAGTTCCATGAAAAACGTTGTCTAAAGTCTAACACATTTATTAGTTTTATGATGGAGAAGACTCTGCAATATTGTTTGATATTAATATAACACTGAATCGATGCATGGCCTTGCCTTGGAATGGGAAATTAGTATCAAGAATAGCAGGCCAATTTATTTTCATGCTCACCAGGACATGTTCTCAGTGTAACGTTCAAAATCACTTTGCAGACCCGTGTTAAAAACCTTCAGGTATCCACATCCAGTATTCAGACAACTGCAAACCTGTCACATTTTGTCCACTAACAACTAGTTGATTATATAATTAAACCCTTTTCCAGACTCTTCAAGTGTGACTGTTCTTTTTCTCATCATATGTAACAGTCAGGTGAATATAATAGAAGTTCTGGATGACACATGGAGATTAAAGCCCTCCCAATTGACCACAAGAGATCGCAAAAGGTGGTTTTTCCACTTTTTTTTTGGAACATTTCATCTGCTAAACCAATTACGGATTGAAAAAACAATCAATAAAAAATCTTTGCCCTGCCAAGGCTGGGAGCTGTGCTATAGCACCCTCGACACCTTCAACAGGTGCAGCAAATTTCAGCCTTCTTTTAATGAATCTTTGAGAAACAGCAAAACCTGGCAGATCATCAGAATCACCAAGCTGCTTCTGCAGTACTCATGATGACAGCCCAAGTATGTTGGCTATTCGTTTGCTGGCAAGAGAGTATTAAGCCAACAACTGGATATTTATGACTTGATGAAATGTTTCAGGGTGAATTCTGAAAAGATACTTTTGGGAGTATCACTAATAAGTAAGACCAGTTTATTTCCTGCAAGTGACAGTTGATGGTCAGATGCCTTTGCTTTGCTTCCGAGTATGTCAGTGCATTTGTGTCAACTATAGCATGCTTGCTATCACATCATTGCCGCTTTCGTCAGGAAGGAACAGTGTCTGAGGTCGTTCTGCTGCTGTGTTGTCTTTGATTTGTTGGTAAATTATTGTTGATGGGTGCATTTTTATCACTGATGTCTACAATGTCCTTTGAGCGTCTCCACGGGTGCCTAGTTTATTTTCTGTATGTTGTCTTAGATGATTATGCTTTCAAAGATCAACATTTTTTCAGCATTAAGTATATGACTTGAAGCTTTTTTAAAAAAAAATTTTGCTGGTTCAAACTGGCATGCTAACACGTTCCGATTTCTTCTTTTGTCCAAAATGCACCAATTCAGTTAACAATACCACAACACAAAGAAGATGATTGGTGTAATTATTTTCTTGAAGACAGCTTTAATGATTCCATCGGCAATGTGTCACAGCACTCATCTAATGTTACCACATTTGTCAAAATAGATGCGCATTTTCTGTTTGCCATTTAATGATCTAATCAAGTGATTATTTCTCTGTACACCTGACATTGTTGTTAAAAAAAAAGAGGCTCTCATAAACCAGACTAAAATAAAAATAGATAAAAAACCCTCACATTTACCCAGCCATCACTGATCACAACCATGTTTGACACTCGAGGGCAAAATAAGCCTGTGCTCTGCTGAGGAGGAGGATGGACAGCAAATGGAGAATTATGTAGAGTGTGCAACACACAGTATTATTAGTCCGAGTCTATTAAGCCTAATGGCTCCCCTCCTTCACCTCAGCAGCATGGAAACATTTTTTAGGCCACTGTGCTCTAAAAACCAACAAAAGCACTAATGCTTGGCAAACAAAACACCCGATCGAAGAATTCATGATAAATCTGGAAATCTCTGCAGTGGATGGAGAGAGGTTTTAAAAACATAAGAATGCAAAGATGATGAGCTGACCTGAAAGCTTCAAGGCTCAGGCTCCTTTTTTTTTTTATTATCATCGTCATTATTCACATTACTGAAAAAACCCCCACAAAGTTCACCATCATTATTCATTATCCAGTGACATCAATAACTATTAGATAGAAAGATAAAGAAACACAAGAGCATTCGTTATAGAAAACAACATCAAAATACAGATTAAACTGTTCAAGGGTGACATACAGGTTTAACCTAAGCAAGCTCTGAAGTCTATTCCATCTATGACGTGCAAAAGATTTGAATGCAGCTTGAAATATGGAATATAATGGAATATTAAATGTACTTATGAAACTGGACTGTAAGCTATATTTCTCAGTCTTAAAAAGATAAATAACATAGCAGTTTATTGAGAAAAGAACTATAGAAGCCTTCCAGTGTTACCAGCACTGCAATAATGGCGCACAACCACATCACAGGCTTAGAAGTTAGTTTCTGAAAAGAATACCGTCTACGGTTTGGAATTAATTCAGAAAGGTGACTGCCAGATATCACAGATCTATTAAGAGTTTGACAATTAACCTGAAAATTATATACAGATATACAGTGTAGCTTCCACGGTGAAGAATATTTATTCTCTACAGAGACATATAGCTCTCTCTCTCCCCCTCAAGCAAAGAAAACAATATTCAGCTGCTGCTTCATGTGTGGTCAACAGACACCCACAGAACACAGCAGGCAGGAACGGGGCTAATGCATTGCCTACAGTCTCACCTGTCGAGTCCCCATTGTTCCTTTATGACTAAAAATGCTGGCTCCATTTTCTCTGATTTCAAATTTGTCCCGAGGAGGCCCCGGTACCTGTGCAGGCCTGCTGCTGAGGGATCAGGTTGCTGCCTCTGCCTCTCATCAGGGATTGAGGCAAGAGAACAAAGGAAGAGACCAGGGCTCAAGAAGCAGGGAAAGATTTATTTTGTTTTCAGGTGTTTTAATCCACTTGTGTAATTAATGACTAGCTCCCTAAAGAAGCACCACGCTGCTGAAGGAAAACCTTTCATGTTATAGATCTCTGATCTTTTAAAGCTGCACAAAGAAGTTGAATTTAGCCACCTCTAACTCCTGATTTAATGCTTTAAATTAGCATTTGGCCTTTTTTGGAGCTGGGATGAGAGAGTTGAGCGCTAAATTAGAAGCTAACACAAAAAGCTACAACAGGTTATAAGTGCACAAATACATACAAATAAAATACTGAAATTTGAGACTTTTCAATAGCTCACTGGCCACACATGAAGCCATAATGCATGTCTTTTACTTGCATGAACAATGGTCTAGTGGTCCAACCCTGTGACTTCTGTTAACTGAGATAATCAGCTATAGTCACCTGTGTGCCATCCAGCTGTCAGACAAAGTATGATGGAAACTTTAACCCTTATTATAAAAGTTACCACCCACTTTGCTCCACCATGTGATTAGCGATTAGGAAATGGAACGACTGCTGAGATCAAAACTGCGTTTTTGTGTGTACCATATTGTAAAAACGCCTGCTATAAAGTTGTGGGCATTGACTCGCTTCTAGAGTGAGTTTCAAGTGGCCATTTGAGGAACTGCAATTGTTGGCGCTTCCTCACTGGCTTACTTTTTTTTTTTTTTTAAGCTCAAAGATTAGGAGTTGCAGCTGACAGCCAACACTCTTTATTTACGGATTTTATTAGTTTAGAGATTTGGTTGTTATTTTTGTTTGTTTTGCTTGCTCTTTCCATTGACTCTAAGTGGGCGGGAGTCAGCTGGAGAAAGATGACGCCAAATATTTACACACAAATGGGTCTGAGCAAGCTTTAAATGAAAATGTCATACATGCTGCATCTGCTGTCCTGATGATTCAGCTCTGATTGCTAAACTCCAAAAACATTTGTAATTTTAATCATTTCAGTCAATCAATCATGAAATGTTATATTACCAGCAGTAACTGAGTGGGGAAAATAAATTGCATTGTGGAAGTTAATTTAAGAGTGCCATCTTCTGGGTAAACACTACACGAGTCGTATCATGTCTTGTTTGCTCATGCTTCCTACAATTCCCAGAATACCTGTTGATAATCCTCAGAGGACAGGTGCAAACACTCTGCACCAGCTGCGGGTTATTCATGTAGGTGGAACGAATAGCAGCGTGAGCGCCAAAATAATTAGCCCAGAGGCCGACGCGAGTCCTGCTCCACATCTCAGAACACAGGTTGCCTTGTGACTGCATTGCATTCTGGTCCATTAAAGACAATTTTTTTCACTCTGTTTAACTAATGAAGACAGTGTGTGATTGTGAGGGAGTGAAAAAAGAAGCATATTTCCTGTTGATGTCTCAGACAACAAAAGTTTTCCATTAAATCATTAAATTAAAGTGAGTGCAGTGGAAAAAGCACAGTGTGTTGTCGCAGTCTGTGTTTGACCTGTGATCCAGTTAATGAGAAAAACATAGAACTGAGTAGCAAAACAGACAAAAGACAGCCAGAACCAAATGCATGATGTAGTGAGTTCTGCACAATATAAGCACATATATTACAGCACAAATCATACTTTTTGCATCATTATTAATCAACTATTGAGCTTTGAAGCTGGTTGATAAGAGACATAAAGATTTACACCATACAAAGAAAAAACAAAACAAGAAGAAACTGCAACACATTCAAGAACTTCTTGCATTTTTCCCTTTGATTAGTCAGTGAGTTGAATATGAGAATTTAAAAGAGAAGCATTGTCATACATTTAAATTAATTATGGTCAAGTTCCTCTAAAATGCCGTCTCATTCCAACAGCAATGACAGCACAATCAAAGCAGACGATCCAGCTTTGATTTAGCTTAAATTGCTCTCCTAACCTTCAATGCAGACCTATAACAAAACTAATATCTGGGTTACAACAAAAAAAAAGAAAGAAAGTTCTTGTTGGTACTGGGAGTTGAAAGACACATAAATGTTTCCAGAAGGCTCAAAGACATTATGAAGGAAAACATACGCACCTTTTTATATAGCATATCTGTGACACACGACTCCCATTATTGGCAGTGTCAGAGTCATTTTTCTCTGAGCGAGGCAGATTGCAAAGATAAAAGCACATTACAAGAGTGGTGATTATCACTCTAAATGACTTGCCATAAGGTTGCCTAGAAATTGATCTTGTGGCGTGATCGTTAGTCTTTGAAATGTTCTCCTCTACACACTCGACCACACGAGCATCCGTAAAAACCTCTTAAAAAATGTCATAAATTGCGTCAGCAGACGAGCTGCATGGGTGCGGGGAGTGCTCTTAAGACTGCAGCCGGCTAGAGTGAACGGGTGGTAAGTGCACTCAGAAATCACATCCATTATGTTGTGAATTATGTATTTGAGGGGCGCAGGCCACGGGACCCGAGGGGAGAAGTGGTTGTGAGTTGCCTGCAGGCAGACTTGGGGCAGATCAGAAGAGAGCTCACTGTCCTGACTCCAAACATCCACCATCAACTCCCATTAATGACGTACCATTAAAGGCAACATTAGGCCATTAACAAAGCACAGCCTCAACGCTTGCTACTTATCCATTAACCCCTCCTAATGCAACTTGGTGCCTTACATTTTGGCAATGACTTCATTCTTCTGTTTCCGGAAGAGTTTACATTAGCTCACCCAAGGGTCTGGCTTTGTGAATGAACAGACTGGATTTTTTATGTTCCCCGTCAGCAGGAGATACTATCAGAAGCCCTAATGGATCGCCAAGTCTCGACCCTGTCACGATGACCGTGTTTCTCAGGCAAGAAGTTTAAAAACTCCATCACCGTGAGGATATTAAAGTCCTCCACCGCACAACCTCTCTCCTCTCTCTGCTTTCAAAGTCATTTTCCTAAAAATAGACATGGCCTGCAAGCAAGTTTGCCGGACAAAAGGGATTATCGTATCATTTCTGCCCATTAAAATGGAAAACTGGCCATTACCAACCTGAATCTGTCTGCCATGCAGATAAAGCTTATTTTAATTAGGGTTGTGACATGTGGAAATGATCGCACAACACCTTGAAGGCATTTGAAGACAGCATAGGGTTAAAGTGAAGCATAAAACCTTTAAAAAAAAAACAGAAATGTTTTATAAAAGAGATGTATTTAAACACATTTAAGACTCAAAAATGAACTATTCTAACAGTGATGTTTTTAAAAACGCAGAAATGACTTGTGAGAAAAATGTGAGCGTTTATTTCAAATGTTGCTTTTGCGTAGCGTGCAGCAAGGCTGAGGCCTGTTAACTCTCAATCCAGGCAGTTCAGACGTGTGATTAGAAACTAGTCATTCATTTTTAATTATTTCTGAGCCATTTAAATGTGATAACATTCTCATATGCCAAGGAGCCTTCAAACTTCATTAAACTGGAGGATCCTACAAGCATTATTGAATTTGTCCTGCTCGCTCATGCCTAATGATGAGCTTGCATCCACACGCAACAACTCTGCTCCTAATCACACAGGCTTTGAATTTAAGTTGGCTAATCGTGCACTTGCTGAAACGCTTTTTATTATTATTTTTATTGGCCTAAAGTTGCACTTCATTTTAAATCCAAAGATTTTTTTTTTTAAATCTCTTGTTGCTTGCCAGTTGTTGGTCCCTTCCATGCTGAAACACATGGTAGTTTTACAGGTGAAACCCATGCATGGTAAAGAATCCCACATTTGCGCTGTGGCTGTGTAGTAGAAATAACATGAGAGGCAACATATGTCCTGAAAACACCATCTGCAGCTCTGATTTGGACTCCTACTTTATAATTTTGGATTTCAGCAACTCCAGCTACACGTCTGAATCTATCACAGCTATGATAACAGGTATCTGATGATCACATAGCTCTTACGGTTTCATGCTGTTTCGCCTGCGTTTGAGATGAGGCCTGGATAAGCAGACGTGGTTTCTCCAAGGGTAGGACTTGCTTTTGGGAAACTCTATTTTTATCCCATTGAATTAAAATTACAGCTCCTTTTCCCCTCTAGCGCTCACAGGAAAATATAATCAGCCCAATTAAGGCTTCAAAATATAGTCACACGGATAATTAAATAAATGTTTACAGTCTAATAAAACAAATTTAAGGTTTAAAAGGATGAAGTGATGGAGGCAGCAGTGAGTAGCTCTTCACATTAATGAGTACAGCAAGCTTTGAATTTACTGACAAGTCTGAACTGATATCTGCAAATCTAAGCGCAAGGAATGAATCCTCAAATTCTTAAAACGTCCTCGATTTTTCACCCCTTCCCAGTGAGAGGTGTTAACAGGAAGCTTTAAAATATTCCCGACACATTCAAAACAACCTTCGTGACATCAAAGTGCTCGTCGTTTCACCAGGTGTCTTCAAGAGGTATCACATCAGACAGGAGGTATCAGTTTTTTTGCATACTGGCCATAAACCTGCCAGCTTCGCTCGCCTCCAGCAACTGAGACAACTAGAGCAGGACTGACTTGTAGGGTAAGTGTCTGCTGTCTGGACTGGAGGCAGAACATCATTTGTAATCAGTTTTATTAATAGCATAAAAAGGTCCTCTGGAGTAACAGCATGCTGCAACGGAGGGGGAAAAAAAGGAAGCCAGGCTGGTTCTGGGGACAGGTGGCCAATTGAGTGAATACCAGATCAACTAAAGAAGTAAATAGTTGCCAATTTTGATAGGAAGTCACTGTCTGTGTCATTAGTCAAGTTAAAATCTGCTTCCAGCATGAAGGTCAAGGACTTGCTGCTTTTCTCAGTTTTATGTAAATGTAAATCGAATACCTTTAGTGCTGCTTGTCAGAGGAACATGCAATCTAAAGATGTCACCCTGAGCTCTGGAAATGGCAGTTTTTACCATTTTCTTCAATCTTATTAAAAAAAAGAAAAAAAAAAGGAAAATTCACAGAACATCTTGTAGTGATGAGACATTTTCTAACAGTCACTTAGCCCTGGCCAAGGCTTAAATCAGGACTACAACTAATGCTCATTGTAACAATCAAATTATGCTTTTTTTATTAGATTTGTTATTATAACAATTGTTTTGTCCATGAAATGTAAAAAAAAAAACTACACTTTACTATAATATGAAAGAAAAGGGAGCAGTGATATTAAATATGAATTATCAAAGTAGATCGTTTTTAAATTTCTGCCACTCAGTTAAGTCAATTCACAACTTCACTCCGTTTTGCTTCGCTGTGAATAAATATCCTTTTGGCTTCGGACAGTTGGCTTAGCGAGCAAAAACAGCAATTTGGGCTCTGGGAGCATGTGACGTTCTTTTGCCCTTTTATTGCGCTGCATATTAATGATGACAATCACCAATGCAGCTCTCACTAATACTCATGTTCAGCAAATTACATATGCAAACAGACACAGCCCAACAGGAGGGTCAAGATGGAAACATCCACTGAGTCATCAGACTAAAAGCATCCTCATTCTAGTAATTAATTCAGTGAATTATTATCTTTTTTTTTATTATTATTTTGAATTATTACCCCAGCTGGCAGCTTCAGATTCCACTATTTACACAACTGCAATCAGCTTTTGTTCAAGTACCCGCCTGCCTGACTGCCTGTCCCACAAGTGCTCCCTCTCCTCTAAAAGTGGCCCCACCCAGTCCCAGCCCCCACACCTCGCTGAGCAGGAAATCCTTTGAACATTTGTAGCCCATTGATCCTGTGGGAGCAGTTGTGTTTACTATTATGCCATCTGTATGACCATATTACAGTTTCAGGTGGTGCCTGAGGATACCAATCAAACCTGCTGCCACAACACACCCCTCTTGAAGCATCCTGGCAACAAACCACACACAGCCTCTCATGGGAGCAGTGAAAAAAAACAAGAGGAGAGACAAATCAGGCCACGAATCATACCTTTTCTACGTGGGTAAACAAGAACGCATCCACTTATCGATCTTAAAGTGCCTCATTAGATGCTGCATGAGGCATGGCCTAATATTTTCCCAACTCAGAATGGATGATGAATGGAAATATGTGCAGTGGTTTTATTATTGCATGAATTTAATTCACGCCACCTACTTTGCTGTATCAATAATGTATGTCTTGTTACGCTGTAAACAACAGAAAATATTAACAGGTAGGTATTTCCATTTGTTCGGCAGATGGTTTTTGTAGCTTTGATCTCCGGTAATTGCCGCGGTAAGGCTGATACTTTTATATTAGTTGGGCAA
Source organism: Tylochromis polylepis (assembly GCA_015107715.1). Classification (NCBI taxonomy): domain Eukaryota; kingdom Metazoa; phylum Chordata; class Actinopteri; order Cichliformes; family Cichlidae; genus Tylochromis; species Tylochromis polylepis. The sequence continues at coordinate 12,293 of VVHJ01032817.1, read as the reverse complement.
AGAGTCGTGTATGCTGTTGTGCACTCATAATGACAGAACTGACCTTCTAACCCTTCACTGTGAAACAGAGCAAGCAGTGTTCCCCATTCCAATGAGCCAAACAGCCTGGTTGGTATTAAGAGGGCATGACGGTTTCAAATTGTGTCCTGCTTCAGCTTTTGGCTCCAGGGGGGTCGTAAAGCCTCTGCTGGCTAAATAGAGCAGAGAGCAGTGGGAGGAATACATGGAATGCAGATAATACATACAAAGGATTATGTACCTGCTTGCACATCAAGTCTGTGTGGTTTCACGTTTAATACCTCTGGACCAATGTCCACTTTGATGGAGGACTGTGAAAGGCTGGAGATTAGCATTATATGCAAAAAATTCACCTACATTCAAAATACATTTTATCTTTTGTCAACGCAAGGTCACCATTAGTGTTATACTTCCTTTTTTTTGTTGTCTAAAGACACATAACAGATAAAACTGTCACAACAAGCCAAATCTGGTTCTTTTGTTTGTGCCTTTTGTTTCGGTGAGATGAGATAACTGCTCTCAGCTGATGTAATTCAGTATATGTCACAGTCATCTTGGTTACAAAGGACCTTTAAGGCATAATAATTTCATTAGCGGTGGCTATTACATTTTCTTCTTCCATCATGACATGAGGAGAAGCTATACATCAAGCTAAGTGCTTTTAACCATCCACCCTATGGTTGCAGTGCTTCCCACCCAACCTCACTCCATTTCTTGTCCTGTGCGGTACATCCCAAACAAGCGCATAAAAAAGCCCTGCAGATCTGTCAGATAGTGAGATGTACTGGCAGCAGCGAGACACCCCGCTTCACAAAAAACCTGTCAATAAGCAAAAATGTGCCAACACCTCTTCTGCTACTGAAAGGTGTTCAAAATATGAGCAATGTGGCCTGAAGAGCTCATGAACAAAAGTCTCCATGGGAATGTTGTGCACAGACTATCCCCCTTCAAGCAAAGTGAGTCAACACACTGTTCAGAAAGTCCTCCAAAGCCATGTGCTGCTTCTGCTTCACGGCCAGACAAAAACAAGGTCTCGGGGGTGAAGGCTTCCCTTGAAGTCCAAAAAATGATTTAAAACTGAACAAAAACACCGGGCTTGTCTGTAGGTTGCTTCACCATTCAGTCCTAATATATAGAGAAGCCTGCTGACTTTCACCATCTAATGTCAAAAGTACACAATATCTTTGTCAAATAAATTTTGTGTTACATATTCTAACTAGCCCTAACCCTACTGGCCTTTCACACACCAGCATGTCTGCTGCCCAATATGCACCAATCTAAACCGTCGTGTGCATTACATGATCCAGAAAGACAGCCAGGATAATTCAGAAAAGGTGTCATGACGCTTTTTGTCCACAAGAGCGGCTCCAACCGTACTCTTTACAATACTGCAGCACATGTAGCAGAGTAGCATGACAGCTGGTGTGAAAGCAAGGGGTACCTCTATAAAGACCTGCTAAGTGGTTTATGAAATATGCACAATGTAAGAAAGATAATAACCTGTGAACCTGTAATTTGTCCTCTTCAATATATAGTAACTTCTACTGCAATTATATATACTGTATGGCTAAAGAATATCCATGTAGGCAGTGATTACTTCCTAAAACTCAGTACTTGCATTGGTCCCAATGAACAAGTATCAGTAAGGCTATTAGGTGGCTTGAACTTTTGATGGCACCATCTTCTCCAATGGACCAATGTACAAATGTTCTATCTAATACAGTCCTAAATCCAATATATTTTGACTTTTGACTGAGCAGGAAATGGGAAATTACTTATACGCTATATGGACAGAAATACTATTCTACCTACACACTACACCTGCAGAAGCTGCTCAGTCGTGGAAACCCACGCCATGAAGTTCACGGTTTTCGATGTTAATGCCAGAAGAAGTCAGCAGAGCGCTGGCACTTTTTACGCGCCATGTGGCTCAGCACCGCTTCGTGCCTGAGTTGCTATGGTTCATAAATGCTTCCATTTAGCAGTGATACCACTTAATATCTAGGGGGGAAGAAATTTCACAAACTGACTTGTTGGTGGCTTCTTATTACAGTACAATCCTTGAATTCAGTGAGCTCTTTCGAATGACTCAATCTTATAAATGATTGTAGAGGCAGACTGCACGGCCAGGTGCTTGATTTTATACACCTGTGGCTATGAGGCTAAAAACACAAAAGAATTAAAAGATTAAGAAGTGCAGCCCAATGCTTTTGTGCATACAGTGTCTCTTTGGTGAATCCTTTCCTTTCTATAATGCACCAACATCAGCAAAGCGTGTTGACAAGTATATAAAGAACTATTGTTTGTGCTAAACACCTGCTAGTATTGTTGCTATAAGCATCTACGTATGTTGATGTATTTGGGCAAAAGCACTGCTAAGCTCTGTAAAGAGTCTGACAAAAAGAAAAGGCCTTTACTGTCTTCAGTTGTTGGTATAATATAAAGAACATACATATTAGGTGATGTAATGACCTGTGACATGAAAATGCATTACACAACAGACATCACAAAAGGAAATATAGCCATTCAACCATGATATCTATACAAATGCTGCCCCAAGGAGAAAGGTAACAAAGTTGTCCAATTATTAGAAACCCACTGGGAAATATTGTAGTCTGAACCAATATGCCTGTAAAAACAAACTCTGGCTGTGATGTTGTCTTGGTTTAGCACATCCATAGGTGGTGGCTCTGTTTATAAATCAGCATGCTCTGGCAAGCCCTTCACAATAAGACAATAAATCCTGAGATTTTCATGAAAAGGAGTAGAAAATCGATTCAGCTTTAACCAAAATGTCCCAAACCTACATTCTTAGCTTTTATTTTCAGCTCTCAATTCTTTTTTATTCATTCATTTTTCTGCTGTTTGACCCTGAACATATAAATGAGATCTTGGCATCATTATAAGAGGAAATGATGTGTCATCTCTTCTATAGCTTCTACTTGTATGAGGGAAGACAGGAATGGCAGGGTAATGGATTCTGGCATCTTCATTATTCAAAATTACACACTTCAAAGCTCATTTAGCAACATCCTCATTCTATAGGCTAGCCAGTAATAGTAATAATGCAATTTTTTTATGTGACAAGGGCCAGTGTTAACAAGCTAATAGTGAGTTTACTATTAAATATCCCCGCTGTTTTCCATTGTGACCACCTTACAGCAAAGCCACAGTAAAATGAAAAGTGATACATGCAGAGAATTTTGCATTTAGAGGATAAGTCAAGTCAATTATATGTATTTAAACTGCACCAGTGGGATGTTTAATGCTTTGAAATTCTCTCCAGGAACACAAGGCTACTTGACCTCTTAAGTCGTCCCATTAGAAAATTAAGTACTGCATCCAATTACCAGACGAGCATCTCTTCACCTTCCTCGTAAGGTCTGGCAGCAGAACAGCTGAATACTTAACAGCAAAGCAGAGCATTTTATCACGAAGCATCTAACACATCAACAAGTCATGCATCAGCCAAAGCATCGCTTGAGGGGGAGCTGCCACGCAAAAACCAACCACTTGACTCCTCTGAATAAAAATTGAAGCTGAATGTGAGGAAACATTGCTGCAATTGCAGATGCATTAACAAGAAAACAGTTTTGAGTAACATACTGTAATCTGGTGTGAGGATTACACTTCTTCTAACTTTTTCCAGGCAGCTGCACATTAGGTGATGCATGCCCAGGGGTCCAAATACAAGTCTCAACTGGAACACATACTAGAATGTAAGAAGGTCTCAACTTCAGAAGGGAAATCACAACATCCTCATTTCATGGACTGATTTATGTTTTAGAATTTTCATTTATTCTTTTTTTAATAATTCAGTATATAATTTCAGTAAACAATTTAAAGTGTTTATCTTTCATGTTTAGCTAATTACTTCAGTTTGTCTAATTACTTTTTAAGTGTTAAACTGCCTCAGGTTTCAGTTTGATTGTTGTAGTGGCAGCCTTGATGTTTATTTGACAAAACAGAGTAACATTAAAGGATTTCTGAATCTTTGTGGATCGTAACTTTTCTTATCAAGCATACATTAGTTCTCAGACACCGCAAAGTCAAACTTAGCTGCAGTTCTCGACATCAGCTCATCTTGATACCAGTCCACATAAGGATGTGGTTAAGCTGATACCACTCAAAAATCTAATAGGGTAACTCTTCTAAGGGGTGCTATTTGAGTTGCTGTTGCCTGTCCAGAGTTGTTACACCTCTGCAAACTGCTTTTCAACTCTTTTTCATACCAGATCCTCTGTTCAAGCTGGTTCTGACTTATTCAGTGTTGTATCTGTTATCTACTCTACATATGCAGGTGGAAAGGCAGGAAGGTCTCAGAACAATGCCAGGATGGCTGCTGAGTAGCCTACTAACATTACTATGAGATATAACATTAAGAACATTAACATTAGATAGCAATGCAAGCTGTCTCAGAATAACATAAGAAGGATAATGCTTTGGATCTTTTTGAATGAACAACTCTGGATGCTGGTATTTCAGGTGCTTTGCTAAATTGGAAGTATTTATTTGTTGGGTATGAAAAACATGTTAGCATCGTATGCATGTTTTTACTTTTACTATCACCCAACTCTTACTGCCTTTCTTATCAATGAGTCAGGGTGTAGCTATCGTGGCAGCCACGCTAGTCACCTACTTCTGCATGTAGTTTTTCCTGTGCTTGTGGCCATCTTCTTCAACATGTAAGGACAGTGTACACCTTGTAGACCTATGCTGCCCCTTTCAGCTCTAGAAGAATTGCAGCCTTGGTATGTGTACTGCCTGCTGAACTACAGTACTGAGTATTGGTTATGGTAACATCTCCTAATATGGCTGTTCCATATTATATCATCCACGATAATACTGGTACATATTTTTTACATGACATAAAAATGTCATATTGCTATAGCAATGCTATGTGTTTATGTTTCTTAGTGTGCACAACAAGGAGATGAGCCCGGGCATGTCTGAGAGCGAGAGGGATGTGTCCACCTCCGTTGAGCAACATCATCGAACAGAGCACAGTGCTTTTCAAAAAATGTGCGAAAAATGTTCCGGTTAAAGGTGGAAACAACAAACCTGTTTCACCACTCCAGGCAAAAACACATTATCGAGGGCAAACCAGTCTATCAAAGAGGGGATACTAGCAACCCAAACTCAAACAAATAAGTCCACAGAGTGTCACCGGAGCACTCATTGTACTGCTTCAGTGACACTACATGAGTCTGCTCCACTGCTCTTCCTGTGAGAGAAAAAGCAATCAGTGGATTGAAATTACGGATGCGTTGACACGGTGGAAAAGCAGCTGGTTAAAAAGGTCAACCTAAGATTATTATGTGACACTATTGTACAGGTCCTGGTGAGTTACAAGGTTAAATTACTTTAGTCATTGTTAAACAAAAGTATTAAGAGGTTATTTTATACTTTTACTGAAATTTTCCAGAGAAACACTACCTAGGTTACATTTGACTCATGCTGTGTCACTGGATCTTATTGCTGTTTCACAATTATTGCACTATCTTGCTGCTACTACTGGCACTTTGTTTTAGTAAATTCACACTTTGAATTAGGCAGTTAATAACAGTATCCAACTGCAAAAGGATGGAAAATGATCCTCATTTACACTCATTAAATATTTCCAGCATTCCTTTCTTTCTGACATAGTATTTTATTCTATTCTACTGCTTTTGTTGCTCTTAACTTTGTACTGTCCACTTTCTGCCGTGACTAAGCAAATTTCCAACTTGTGGGACCAATAAAGGTTTATCTTATCTTTCCCTATATCATCAGAAGTATTTTTCTTTAGATATCATGATATAATTTTAAGCCTGTATCGGCCACCACTAATCCCTAAAATATAGTGCACGCTGAAATCCTCCAAAGAAGATCTTTACAGAGATACAGACCATATTTAAGAAAACCCTGAAAATTATTTCATTTAAAGACTAAGGTACTTATCTTAGAAGCACGTGTTACATTGTTATATAAGGTTCATGGTAGTCATCAGTGTATTGACTCATTGGTGACTCAGAAAAATGTGCCAGCCATTTAATTTTTCCTGTTGTTTGATATTAAACACTGTCAGAATGATGGGCTTTTAATTCCAATCACAGATATGATGTTGCTATCCTCTGTGAAAGGAAGTCGTCCCTGAATGGGAACTCCTGTCTCCTTACAAGTTCAGCCATAACAGTATGTAATCAAAGATAGCTTCAGGCACTGCAGACTGCTGCTGCAGTCTATGAAGGGGAGGATGGTGGACATCAGCACAACACAAAGAAACAGCTTTTAAGATGGCGAGAATGTGAAAACTGAGGTCAAACGCAGACAAAACCTCCCTGTTGAGTCCCAAGGGTGGAACGTAACCGGGAGCAGTGCAATGTTTCATGAATGAAAAACTGCTAAACAGCGTCGGAATGAATAGAGTAACTTCTCAGTATTGCAAAAGAGCTTTGGAGCCAACAGAGGGTGATTCAGAAATGAATGGGAAGACAAAACTCTGTGTCATTTTATTAGTGGCCCGAGGCTTGGAATGAATGTTTCACCTTTAGCACAAAAGCTGTGTCAACCTGCCTGGCTCCCTTGAACCTCAGACAAAGAAAAAAATATAGGTTTGATATAACAGAAGCCTTCTATCTTGCTCAGTGTCTCTTGTGTATATATATATATAAAGAAGTAATGAGTTTTTATGAGAGTGCAGGCATAAATATCAGAGGTCCACCACTGACCCCGTTTTAAGGGCAGGAGGGACATCCTGCTACTGGTAGCCCCCATGTGGTGAGACTCTGCTGTCAGTGGTGCTGTGGCTTTGTCTTTCTTTTACCTACAGGATAAATTTGAATGAGGAAAAAGTAGCCCATAATGTGTAATCTACAAAAAACACAAAGGCCACATAAGCAGCCACCATGTGGCTTCACATATACATGTGTCCCTTTGTGGTATTCCTAAGACCGAGGTCAGCTCATTAACATCACAGTTAATGGGAGAGGGGGTGCCACTCAAAGAATTCATTAAAACAGAGCAATAACTCTAATGGAGGATTTGAACAAAGATCCAGGCCCTGTTAAAGATGGGTGTGGCCACAGGCTTTTCAAATGGAGGGAAGACGCTTCCCCCCAGTCAGGTTGCACATGTGAAGCGCCGGGACCGACAGCAGCGACTCTGTGCCCTCTCTGAGGGGTGTGTGCTGTTCCATATTAATGACAAAGACAGCAGCGGGAGCAAGAAGTCGCTATCATACACTCATTTGTTTAAAAAGAGCCAGCGTCACAATACAGTCAGTGGGAGTCCACAAGAATCCAGTGAAAGCTGGGGGATGCGTCAGTGACAAAAGACCAAAACAACCTCACTTTTTGTCCCTGAACCAAGGACCGACCAATCTCAGTGTGCCGCTCCTCGTTCACCAAAACCACGAGTGGCTTCATGCACATCAATGGAGGTATTCCTGCATAAATAAGGAAGAAGCACTACTGCACTGCACAGTTATCGCTCTCTCATGTTATTAATTCTTCCTTTATAGCTGAAACAATGGAATTATGGTGCCTCTTCTCAGATAACAAATAAACCATTATTTAAATGACAGAGACAAACAAGAGAAAAGGGGGGAAATGAGACATTAATCTGTCTGGTAAAGTATCATAAAGACTTCTCTCACTTTATTTCACTCGGTGTAAGCATGCGAGTTGTAAAACGGAATGTATAAAAAGTCAATAAAGTGCTCAATTTAAACAATTTTCTGAACCTGAGCAGTTAATTGAAACAAGAAATGGACAACTGAAAAGGCAATTTTGGCTGAGATTATAAAAATGGAATATATTGCACACTCAGGCTCTGAAAGTAGGGCAAGCCAATCACCAAAGTGTAATTAAGATTCACTTGCTGCTGTTTTACTGATAATCCCGTGTGTAAAACTGTCACACACGAACAAAAGACCTTTTTCCTCATTGAGTCATTGCCTGAGAGTGATTACTTCTGCCACCCAAGTCCTTTCATTTTCTCAAGGCAAAGCCACTCATACATCTCCCAGCTTGGTCAGTCCAGCAGAGAGGGAATTGCTCTCTCTGACATGTAGGAAGCTCAGCATGTTCACGCACTCGCTCATATTTCTCCGCGCTGTCACACTACATCTAGTCTGAAGGTGAAGTTTGATTTGGTGATGACATTTTAGAAGGAATTAAAAATATTGCAAAAAATGTTTAAGTGAATAATAGGACTGCAGTTTGAAAAGTTATCAGTAAGCTTAGAGATGGGAACAAGCTGTTCTTGCGGCAACTGTACACACAAACAGGAATCACAAAAAGACCACCCCCCCTCCTCCTTCACACTCCTCCACCTGTTCAGTGTCCTGCTGGGGGCCGAGAGAAACAAGAGTGTGGTTGGAGTGTGCCTGTGTGTGTGGGTGTGTGGGGGTGTGGGTGTGCACCGCTGCAACCCTCTGCGTGAGGGGTGCAGAGCAGACAAAGACCGATAAGAAATTGGTATTACACTGTTTATACTGAACTGTACTACATTAGAAATACAAATAGCTGAGCTCTTTTTTGCACCACTGAGCACTAACGCTCTTGCTGTACTGTATGTGGGCAGGCCCAATGCACCACGCCATATGGTAAAGATGCACATTTGTCATAAGCATTGTTTCTCTGGGGACAAGCTAATGCACCGGCCTGGTTTCTTAGAAACTGTAGCATCCGAAGCCTTTTTTTTTCTCCCTCTCACATAAGTAGAGCAGGTTAATGATCGCCTTTTATGTGAGCTTTCCTAGTTTAAGATTTGCAATAAAACCCTGCTCTTTGCTCTTTCGTGCTGCATCAAAGACTCTAACAGCTTTCATTTCATTGCAACCTCGGGTTATTTTAAGTTTCATGCAAAACTTCCATCTTTATTTTCAGTTATTTTGGAATTTAAAACATTGTTTAAAAAGTTGTGACTGCTTATTCCAGCAAGATCCTCACATCCCCGCTATAAAGTCCTGCTGCCAGGGGCACTGTTAGGAATTCTGCACCCCCCCCCGTTGGGAAGCGACACTGGCCTCTCCACCATAATGCTGGCTCTAATTTACAGTATGACCTCGACTGTCTAAATGGCCCTCTCTTGTTTGAGGAGCCCTTTTGTTTTGTTTTTTTTCCCCCCTCCTCTCCATCAGCAGCAGCTCTGCCTGATGCTCAAACTTCCACTTACTTCTTATTCTGATCGAGACCCGAGAAGCACATGACGCACACAAACAAGCGCACAGAAACCTAACTCTCTTGTGTGAACATCTGTCTCTTTCTTATATCTCACTTGCTTTGTGCTTTTTGGGTGAGTAATAGCATCTGCTTCACTTCATACTCAATAAAATGGCCTTTTTCATCCGAAACACAAGAGCACTAACTGTGTGATACCAGAAAAGATTCCACTTCACACTTTCGCTGCACACATACGACTGAGAGTCCTACACAGCCTTTTGAGAGACATTATAATATGGGTTAAGCATCCAGCAGGATAATAACATGTATAGATATCGCTTTTGGGACTATTTGAAGCATTCCTATTATAATAAGTGAGATAATTATGGATGAATGGAAGGTTTGCTCCCTTTATTGGCTTAAGATGTTGCCAGTCAGATTACTCCTATCTGACGGACCAAATTAGGCATTTAAATTTAGCAGATTGTCTTCCTTTCCTATGCGTTTGCTCTACTTTGATTACAGAATGGGATTATGTTCTCTACATTTGCAAAAACGTGGCCATTTCCAGATTTTGATCAACAAATGGCTCAGCCACTCGAAGAGATTAGGCCTCAAATTGACAGCAAGTGAAGTGCAGATGCAGGATTTCTATTCAAAGCCATGATTCGCTTGAGTTGTCGTCCTTCCCTTCAATGCATCTGAATTTTGCATGAAGGAATACAATACTTTCCAAGTCACAAAGAAATCTCTTTTCAAAGGAGAAACTACCACAAGCAGTCTTCAAACATCAAGAGGAAGCCGCCTATAAACAAGATGAGACGTGCACAAGCGCCCAAATGAACAGTTGTACAAAATCTTACATGTAACTCAAACATACAATTAAAGCCGCTTTCTTTTTTTTTTCTTTCCTTAGGAATTAATATCAAAACATTCAGGAGACAAGTCCTGACACAACCTTGTTAGAGATGAAAGAAAGGAGGCTGAACCCATCTCCGGTGAAATTGGGTGACCCCCTCACCCCCTCATCCATCCCTCAACAGATTAGTCCATTAGCAAAAAAAAAGGAAAAAAAAGGGGGAGAGCCCCACTTGCTTGACAAGTAATACCAGCTGTGGCACGGAGCACTGTCTGTCTGTTCAGGAGGGGAGGTGAGGAGGGTGGTGGCGGTGGTGGTGGTGGGGGAAGGGTGGAGACAAGGCGGTGAACAAAAAACAGATGCATCTTTCTGGTATATTTGTTCCAGGACTAATTCAGGACTCTATCCCCCCTTCTGTTGTGTCTGGTAGCAGCCATGGCTCGGCCTTCAGCGAAGCAAATATAATAAAACACAGGCTTGTTTTTTTCATTACAAGTATTGATGCAGTTTTTATTGCAAATCCAAAACTCAATAAGCACCTTCAGGCAGATTCTGCTCGCACTGAGCAAATTGGCAAGAGAAAACCGGACAAGTTTCGCTTCACCTTTTGCCCTCTCTCCTTCTCGCCAACTGTGGTCTAAGCAAACACACATGTTTTCACCATCACTTGAGGCCACATGTGTAAATACACAGCAGCGTGGACAACCGTAAAGTCTGCCCTCATTACCCACTCAAAGCACTCTCCTCCAGTGCTCTGAGCACACGGCACTGCAGCGGCACAGCCGTGTAAAAACACTTTAAAAAGCCCATTCGTTTCCTCTCAAACAAACCACCTGAGCTTGACTGATAGGTGCTGCATGGTGTTAATTTACAACAACAGGCGCCACTGTTGTGTGACGAGGTGAAGGGGAGCAGGGTGATATGAGCCACTCCGCCCATTTCCTACCCAAGGAAGCACTTGAAAGCCTATGGATTTCCCTATGACCTGGCTGAGTGACACCAACACATGGCGCTGCTACCTGTTGGCGTGATAAAGGAGACTGTATGGAAATTTACAGACACAAGCAGTCACACTATGTACCACGCCCAACATTAAGAGCATGTTTTCAAAAAAGAAATCATCCTTTGTCATGGTTTCATCACCTTGAAGGCAGGGAATGGTGAAATGATGAAAATCCAGCTTTAAAAGACCACTGAATGCACAGCAGCTGCACTGAAATCACATAGAAAGTTCCAAATTTCTCTGCTAAAACTTAATCACTTGTGCAAGCCATTACAACTGCCCACATCCCGGTGTAATTACTAGAAGGAGCCTGTCAGAAGTGCTTCCCTCCACCTAACAGACAGCCCGTAATTAAAATAAATCATACAGGATGTGAGCCAGCATCATTCTGCTCAGCAGCCCGTGTCAACGGAACACACACACGCACGCACATTAAAAAAAAATTAGACATGGTGGTGGTTATGACATCATGGCTTGAGCACATGTTAACACTGGGTGAGGATGACCACCTCACAATGAGCAGTTTATAGAGAAGAAAAGTCACTTTTAAAGACATGAGCTGCATGTGGAGGACGGTTTTACCTCGAGGTGAGTTTTAGGAAACTACTTAGTAATTTATTTTTTTTAACAGATTACATACTTAAGTTATTCATAATTTAACACAATGGAGAGAGGTGGTCACGAAGTTATGTGGCTCATAGGAAGCCCATTTAGTTTCTTTTCTTGAAGAAAGGCGACGTGTTAGTAGCCTGGTGAATCACATGCTACCACATAAAACTGTACTGCAGGCTACTAACTTATAACTACGAAACACCCACATTCTTGTTCCCTCCTCTCCCCGGAAATGTGATCGATAACCCCGAGCTGAAGTTTTGGAGGCACCTGCGTGCGGCAGGTACGGGACTTTCCCCCTCGTACCTGCGGCTTCCAGCGCCACAGCTGCCCGCTCGGTGAGACAATAGCTTACCTTGGCTGAGGAGCGCGACGAGGAGGGCAGACGCGCAGCCGGCGGACAACAAGTGCATCCCTGCGAGTTTCACTGATCCTCAGTGGGCTCTTCCAGAGGTTTGTTTAAAAAAAACACACACACACACAGTTTGGTTTTTTTGTTTTTTGGTGGATTGATTTAAATCGTCCTCGGGAGCCAGGTGCTGCACAGCTGCAGTTTCACTTCAGTTCTTTTTGGCTCTTCTTCCAGCGTGGCATGTGCTCGCCAACTCGCGCTCGCATCAGTTCTGGTGGAACAGGTAATTGTGAGGGGCTCGCG
>VVHJ01032815.1:0-16696 GCA_015107715.1 Tylochromis polylepis | reverse complement strand
TAGTTTCCAGGACTATGGAAAATTACTAGCTGCGTCTACTACTATCCTACCAATAAGCATACGTCTAATAACTATACAACAATATGTAATACATATCATGACAATGACAATCACTCTCACAAGGTGGGTAAATAATACTTGGAATACTCAGAGTACTTGGAGTTTATCAACAGAAAATCATAAATGTGTTCTCTGGCTTTGCTCTTCTCTGATATGTTATGATAAATTATCATTCTTGGGGTTAAAAACTGTTGGAACAGATGGAAATGATCTTTTTTTAAAGATTTTAACTCAGGCTTTGAGACAATGGAAAAAACATTTTTCATAATCTGCAGATTAACTGATCGTAAAAATAACAGTTTACAAGCTAAACTTAATTCCATGCAATTTCAAAAAGTTCAAAAAGAATACATTTTGCGTGAAAGAATAATCAGCTCAGTTTATTTGTCCCAAGTAGCAAACATATTATCACATGTGTTTTACTACAGTTCAAATGCTGACACTTGCAGATTGCTTTTGCTGTATTGCGGGTAGCTTTTATGCTGCTTTTTTCAGCTTCACCAAAAGTCTCAAAGTGGCTCTTATAGGGTGTAGAGTGTATATAGAGTCAGGGTGTCCAAGTATACCGGTACTGACAACAAGTGGAGTATTATAAATATCATGTTAATGATGGGCCGCAAATACAGAATTGTTAATAACCCACCAACAGTAAGTATAGCTAGCAGAAACATAAACCAGCCACCAGCCATAAAAAAGGAAAAAAGGCTAGCTAGAGACCACTGAACAACATATAAAAGGCATGTGAACTGACAGGTTGAAGTTGCCTTACCAATTTATGGATTATGTCAAAAGAAGGAATGTAAGTAGATATTTTTGAGCCAAAAGTGGTTAAAGTTAAAATTTTACATTTTCAAGCTAGTAGCAGGAAGGCAAAAATCAGGCATAAAAAAATGTATTTTTTCCAAAATTTAATTCTATATAATGAATTCATAATAATTAAATACAAGTGTGAGGTGCCTCGCTCATATACACTCACTGGCTACTCCATTAGTTACATGTTGCTGGTACCAGGCTGGACCCCTTGTGCCTTCATTCATCATAGCACAGATTATACAAGGTGCTGGAATCATTCCTCAGAGATTTTGGTCCATAGTGACACGACAGCATCAAAGAGTTGCTGTATTGTCTTGAGATCTGGTGACTGTGGAATCCATTGTCATGTTCGAAGAAACAGTTTCTGATGATTTGAGCTTTGTGACACCAGAAGATGGGTACACTGTGGTCATGATGGTCAGCATCAATACTCATGTAGGCTGTGGTGTTTTACACGATGTTCAGGCTGTACTAAGAGACCGAAAGTGTGGCAAGACAATATCACGCACATTATTAAACCAGAAGCCTGAGCCGCTGTGTGACGGTGCGAAGGCAGACCCCACGACTCGGGCATGTTGTTCCACATAACTTTATTAACACAATTCACACAAGATACACTTTACAACGGTTGCTGTTACACAGACACCGGCTGCAGCTCTCCCGCTGCCAGCTGCACATAACACCAACAACAACAACCCCAAACCAACACTCAGGACCCCTTTTATGGCTGGCGAGGCGTGATTGCTGATGCCGTGCAGGTGAAGCCATCTCCACCGCACGGCACCGCAAGCCACGCCCCGCCACACGCTGATAGAAGCAACAGAAATCTAAATCTTTTTTTTATCCAGTCTCGGTGAGCCTGTGTGAGCTGTAGTATCAGTTTCCTGTTCTTAGCTGACATCAGATCACCTGGTGTGGTCTCCAGCTGCTGTAGGTTATCTGCTTCAAGATTCGGCATGTTGTTTATTCACAGATACTCTTCTGTATATCTTTCTTATAACAAGCAGTTATTTGAGCTACTGTCGCCTTCCTGCCAGCTTGAAGCAGTCTGAACGTTCTCCTCTGACCTCTGGCATCAACAAGGCATTTTTACCCAGAGAACTGCGGCTCGCAGGATATTTTCCCTTTTTCAGACCATTCTGCTTTAACTCTAGAGATGGTTGTGTGGAGAAATCTTAGTAGATCTGCAGTTTCTGAAATATTCAGACCAGTCCATCTGGCACAGTCACTTAAATCACCTTTCTTCTCTATTCTGATGCTCAGTTTGAACTTCAGCAGGTCATCTTTACCATGTCGACATGCCTAAATGTATTGAGTTGGTGCCATGTGATTGGCTAATAAGGTATTTGCATTATCGAGCAGTTAAACGAGTATTTCAAAGTGTCACACAGATTATAAAATCCTCGTGTGGAAGTTGTTTTGTCTTTTTATATGTGCTTTTTTTTAATCCATCAACTGTGCTTTTGAACACTAGGATGTGCATGACTCTTACAGTTGTTTCCTGTGTAATGGCGTCTCACTCTTCTGTCTCCTCGTCCCCTCCAGGTCAGTTTGGATTCACGCGTCCGAGAAGTGATAAACCGCAATATGCTGGAGCCGACTTCGCACACGTTCGACGACGCTCAGCAGCAGATCTACACGCTGATGCAGAGAGACTCGTACCCCCGCTTTATAAACTCATCTGCGTACACAGATCTGCTGAAGAGCCTGGAGGAGTCTCAGTCTCCCTCTGAGCCATAGACTCTCCACTGCCACACAATGCTTTCTAGCGCATGCGTCCCACCCGAAGGAGTTTTGTGTTCATGTTGGAGTTCTGCTATTTAAGGAAAGACAGACGTGAAAATGAACACTACTTATCCAGCTGTAACTGCTGTTTATTTACCCTCGATTAGCTTACCAAAACCTTTGGAGCAAACAAGAACAAATGCTCGGTTCAGCATCAGTTACTTGTCTAAAACATATCTATATTTTTATATACTCCCTAGCGCTTGACATTGCACTTTTCTACCTTGTTTAATGAGAAAACGCATGTATCTGTGAGCACTGCATTTGTATTTAGGTATATTGTGAGCCTTAATGCATATCCAGTTCTTGTAGAAACTAGTAGTTTTTATTTAATGGTAAAATTAAGAAGAAGGAAAGTGCCTTGGAATAAGATCTTCTACACTAGCACCTTTGGTCTAACACCAGTGGTGCAACAATGACTTCACACGTTGGTGCTTTTAGCTCTTCTCAAAGATCAAAGTTTTTACAACTTGACGAGCTGATACCCAGAAATAGATCTTGTCTTTGTGTTTCAATACTGTGATACTAGTCTATATTTAATTTAAGCAAAACAGGGAAAAACAAACTGAATACATGACCATGACCACTGATATATTTGTGTATTTAAAAAGGAATTTGTGTGAAATCACTATATGAGTTCTCAGATAAATAAAGCACAATCATATGTTGCTTCTCCTGCCATGTGTCATGAACATTCACAGTAGAGTCTATGCTTTCACCTAATTATGTATTGCACATGTAGTGCTTTTTTGCAGTATATTAAGAACAGTTTTAAGAAATGTTTTACACTTTAGGACAGCCAATAACATATTTCCCTTACTTAATCAGGTAGTGAAGGCTGATGAAATCCCAGGTGCTAATATTGTATTTACAGTTATGTAAATCCAAGATCCAAAGCAACAGAAGACAAATGGAGGAGGAGAGGAATGAAAGAAAGCAGAAGACAGATGACGTGTGTAAATGAGAAGGGGGCAGGTGAAAAGGTGAAGGTGGACGATTTTAAATGCCTGGGATCAACCATCCAAAGCAATGAACAGTGCACGAGAGAAGTGGAAGGCAGGCCAGGGTGGAACGGGTGGAGACCAGTGTCAGGGGTGATTTGTGAAAGACGGATAGCGATAAGAGTCAAAGGGAAGGTTTACAAGATGGTACAATATGATGGTTTGGAGATTGTGGCACTGACAAAAAGACAGGAGGCCGAGCTAAAGATTTTCACTGGGAGTGGCCAGAATGGACAGGATTAGAAATGAGTACATCGGAGGGTCAGCTCAGATTTGAAGTTTGGAGACAAAATCCGAGAGGCAAGGATGAGATGGTTTGGTCATGCGCAGAAGAAGAATACTGGATATGCTTGACCAAGTATGCTGAATATGGAGCTGCTAGACAGTAGGGAGAAGACCCCAGAGAAGATTCATGGATGAAGTGTAAGAGGACATGCAGAGGGTTGGTGTGACAGAGGACCACTGGGATAGGGGGATATGGAGGCAGCTGATTCGCTGTGGTGACCCCTAAAGGAAGGAGCTGAAAGAAGAAGAAATCTGAGAAGCTGGCAGCAATAAATATTTGGCCTTTTAGCTTGGCGACAAGCCTTAATTAATAATTCATCACTAGACAAGAGCTACATTAATGAAAAAGAAAAATGTTTAACAACAGGCCATTTATCGTGAGAGTAGGTATTAAACCATGAAATGTAGCCCTAGTTGTTATAATACATACAATTCCTGCAAGAAATGGCCCATCTCAATGAAAAGTAGCTTCACAATCAAGCAACTACTGTTAGTTACTCTACTGTAACACTGAGGGTCGTGTGTGGCTCCAGGTCAGGATGCAGCACCAGTACAGTCATGCCTCTCCCGGGCTGACAGCCCCGGTCCTGTCTATGAGTAGCAGCAGGTTTCTTTTTTTTTCTCTTTCTTTTATTTTTTTAATTGTCAAGTAAGTCAGTGGTCCTCGAGTCCATGTAGTCTCACTGGAGCCAAGCTCAAAGGACTCTGCTGATGTTGATCAGTTGAGCGGACACACTCGAGTTCATTCGTCGCTGATAGGAGGAAGGTGCTTTTCTATGAATCGCTTGACATCCACCATTT
This sequence comes from Tylochromis polylepis, assembly GCA_015107715.1. Classification (NCBI taxonomy): domain Eukaryota; kingdom Metazoa; phylum Chordata; class Actinopteri; order Cichliformes; family Cichlidae; genus Tylochromis; species Tylochromis polylepis. The sequence continues at coordinate 11,951 of VVHJ01032815.1, read as the reverse complement.
CCTGTAAATACACAAAAAGATGCAAAAAGCATTTCAGAGGGAGCTGACACTGAAAGTTCCGCGGTAAAATGTGCCTTTTTTTTATTTCATTTTATTTTTATTCCCACCCTCACCTCTGGGCACGCGCTGTGAGGTAGACCCCGGTATGACTTGAAGGTAACGTTGGCAGGATTGATGAGAGTTTTCATCCTCTCTGCTGTCTGGCTGCCGAATATGAAGGGAACCAGAGGATCGGCATCCCCGTGGCACTGCAGGACATGCATGTCCTTGTTAGCGCTGTTGGCAGCTGCCTGAGAATAGAACAGATTAGGATTATTTTTATTATCTGATTATGACTGAATGTGAGCTGGCTGTGGGATATCCCAGCAGTGTAATCCAATTAAAGGAGTAAAAAAAAGAGAAAAAAAAACATTTGAAGCATTACATGTATATATACAATGCTTAACAAATGTATTAGACATCAACCCCAAGTAAAAAAAAAAAAAAACCTGGTATCTTTATTAAATTATTATTAAATCGTTGCATTCACAACTTTATGAAGTGTCAGTTATCAAAAATTTTAAGAAAATTTTAAGAACTACAAATTTCAGGTGGAACCTGAAAGCGTAGGTTGTTCCTACCTGAGGGAAGGATTTGCGGAGAGGAAGCCAGCAGCTGAGAGCAACCACGCCAGCAAGTTTCTGTTGAGTCGTCAGAGCCGTGTAGAGAGACAACGCTCCACCCTGGGGAAAGAAAAAAAAACAACAAAAAACCCAGTCGTTCTCACAAAGATACTACGCCTAACACCAACAGATTACCACTACACATCAACACAACCTCAGCTTGAGGACAGCACTTGATTAATCCACACTAGATTGATTCAGACAGTCCAGTTTTTATAGCAAAACCAAAGTGTGTATACAGTTTTCATTGGATAAACAACTGAACGGGATTTTAAATCTATGGGATGATCAACGGGTGGGAGCTAACTGCCACATACCCAAGTAAATAAAGATTAAACTACTACCAGTGCAAGTATGACAGCTCCAAGAAAACACAAAAACAAAGTAACTCGTCTAAGTCAGAACGTTTGTGACAATACAGGCCTCTCTTATTGCTAAAGGATAAAAATACAAAGAATAGAGGTGTAGCGGAAACATGACAAATTCACTTCTTCATTAATACACATTTGTCAGTCAAATAAAGGGAATTCACATTAATATACAGGGCTCATTTAGCGGTGTCAAGACATGAATATGTTTGCATGATTTAAGGCTCCAGTCCTCTTTTGTTCTTTCAAAATAATTTACTTTGAAATAAATCATTTGAATTTTAAGTGCCTAAACTGCATGAAAACAGCTCCTAGTTGTTTTTTCTGTGCTTTTCTTGCTTAAATTTAAGATCTGCCTGCACACAAAATACATTCATAATTTAAATCAAATTCATCTCTCCAGTTATCGTGCTGTTTGATATCAACTGAAAGAAACAGATCAGAGGGCTGCGTGTTGCTCAGAAGCAAAAAATAGTCCTGCGCATAAGCATGAGAACAAATTGTTCAATTTTTGTTAGTTTTTGTATAGATTAAACAAACAGTTATTAAGCTTTAGCTACAGTACATCTGTTTAACCCATTTTCAGTCTATGTTTGCTGGCTGCTGTTAACTGCTGTATTAACTGCTTACAGCATAATAATGCATAATATATCATCTTGATTCATGCTCAATCATCCAGGTAAGTAAATGCCAAAAAAGTTGATTCTGTTCATCTGGACGTAGCGTTTTCAGTGGGAGAAACGTTTCGTCACTCATCCCCACTGAAAACACTACGTCCAGATGAACAGAATCAACTTTTTTGGAATACACAATATAATAACGGCTTCTCCAATGGCTCCATGGTTTAGTTATGTACACATTTAACTAAAAGGAGACAAAAATCCCTTTGGGGTTGCAACAGGAAGGGCATCCGGTGTAAAATATCTGCCAAATCAAACATAAGGAGCGACCCAATGTGGCGACCTCATGAATAAGGGAGCAGCCAAAAGTAGCTTTAATAATTCCTTGATAATTGCTTACTATTAACTGATCCAAAGTGGTGTTTGTATCATTACACTCACCTTCTGCACATTTGCAGTTGAAAGAAAACATCAAGTGCATCAAATGTTTTTTCAAGATTAAAGTTGTAAGCAGCGACCAGTGCTGTTAGTCCAGGTCGAAGGATTACATATTTTATTAGAAATGAGTGTAATTTGTTGTCTGCCTTAATAAATATGATTGAAAAGGAAGTGTTGTTCATGTTCCAGTAGTGTCTCTGATGGCTGTGAATTTCTTTCCAACTTAACTTTAAAAAACCGTAAATGGCTTGCTTTAAAACAAAAACAAAAAAATGAAACGCACAACCTTTCCAAGCTTTTTTCTCATAAATTTGACACATTTTTCTGGAAAAACTGCTGTTTTCTTCCCATAAAATCACAAGTTTTTCTCAATTTTTTTCTCTTATGTAAGTAACTTACAAGGAAATCATTTTCCGCAAAATGTCACCATCCCTCACAGTTTTTTTTATTTTTTTACTTTCAGTGGCAGTAATGCGCCGTCATAACACTGTCTGTAAATCACACACACACACAAAACAAGGTTATATAAACATATCATCTCTGCACATCCCACACTTACCTGTGAAAATCCGCCTAGGATAATCCTGTGTGAAGGTATCCCATTCTTCACTTCTTGGTCTATCAAAGCTTTAACTGAAATGAAATTAAGGAAACTCCTTATGTTTGAATGTGACTGAAGAAAAGGCTTGAAAACGATCAAAATCCTGTTATCAACATACTGTTCTCTGACGCTCTCTTAATTCCAGCTTCATCTTCATTTGCATCCGGGCTCAGCCCATAGATATCAAACCTAGAAAGGGAGCACATGCATGTGAGGCTCAGCCGATATGCAACAGCCACGCTCTCAAATGAAAAATGCCGCTTAACTTCCAGGCTTACCAAGAAGGCATGTTCATCCTCATGTTCAAAGTAACAGGCATGGTGGGGCTGTAATCAGTGGGAAAAAGTAAAGTTATAGTTTGCCCTAACTGCACAAAACATGTGTCAACAGGTTTGTAGATCTTCACAGCCTTTAATACGGCATTCAAGTCTACATGAGGTGCTTACAGACTTTCTAAAACTTTCCCAGAACCTACTTTTCCTGTTATAACTGCTCTATATACTTACGCATGTGGACAGATGTATTTCACATGTGGTATCCTGATGCCTGCGAAAGCTTCTGCCCAGCCATGTCTGTCATTTTGGACATAGTTAAACCGGTTAAATCAAAGCAAAAGTGTCTTGGGTCCTAATGAAAACCAATAATACACACAAGAAGTAAACAAATCTCTCTACATACCCAGTGTCACCAAGGCCATGCAGAAATATAACCTGTCAAAACAAACAACACCTATTCGCACATGCTGGTACAAACTAAGCTCTTAATTGTCTAATAACAGCTGCTTTTTTTTACTAACATGTGAATGACCGGTGTCGCCTCGTTAACTCACCGCTGCAGTGGCTTTACGGGCAGCAGGCACAATGGCAGGTAAGGGCACTGACATGTTATTGCCGCACATACAGCGCTGAGGCAGCTGTTATGTCGGGAGAAGTTAGCTGTACTTAGCTAATAACGGTGCCCCCCCTTTGTTGTCAATCCGTGTCGAGATTTGTCCAACTCTGGCGTTCAATTATAAAACAGCTGAAGGACAAAATACCGACCGACAATGGAGGTCAAAGTATCTCTGCCACCTGTCTCTGCTGGCAGTCGTGAATTTCTTCTTGGAAGTTGAAATGTGATTTAAAAAATCAACCACACCGACGGCTAGCGTTGTACTCGCCAAAGACAGGCACGCTTCGTAGTCCCGCCTCCTTCGCTGTTTGATTGGATGTCGTTAGCGGCCCGATTACAAATGCACATCAGCCATTGGGTGAGTGAAATGTCATGAGCGCCTCTTTGAGGGCAGTTAAATCCTCCACAGCACACTTCTGTACTTGAAAATTACAGACACTGTGACTCCACAGCTCAAGAAATACAATTCAAAATTTTATAATAATAATACGAAGAAGAAGAAGAACCTTTACATATTTAGTATTCAAATTTTAAACATAAGCTAAGCTATACTGCATTTATAGCACAAGTGGGGAGATTGCTTTGTTAAGATAAGTTAAACAAAATGTATAACAAAATAGCTTAAATAAGTAGACTAGTGCATATATATATATATATATAAGGAGGAAATGAAGGCAGCTATGAAGAGGATTAAGAGTGTAAAAGCAGCTGGTCCAGATTACATATCTGTAGAGGTATGTAGATGTCCAGGAGAGAGGGCAGTGGATTTTTTTAACCAGATTGTTAAACATGATCTTGGAGAGTGAGAAGATGCCTGATGAATGGAGAAGTGTATTAGTACAGACTTCCAAGAACAGCGATGATCTGCAAAGCTGTGGTAACTAGATTTTTCCAGAAAACATCTAAAAGAGCCAATACAGTTCTGAAAAAAAAAAATTTTTTTGAGCGATGAAACCGAGGTGAATTTGTACCAGGATGATCATTATCCAAAGTGTACCACATTATCTGTCGAGCATGGTGGAGGCAGTGTTATGGTATGGGTATGTATGGCTGCCGATGGAACTGGATCACTAGTGTTTATTGATGATGCAACTGCTGATAGAAGCAACAGGATGAATTATGAAGTGTACAAATACTCTCTGCGCAGATTCAGCCAAATTCTGCAAAACTGATTACTGATGACCCAAAGCAAACGACAAAGGCAACTCAAGAGTTTTTGTTTTGTTTTTAAGCAAATTTAAGCAAAGTATACTCTTCAATGGTCAAGTCAGTCACCTGATCTCAACCCAACAGAGCATGCTTTTTGGTTATGAAATGATGCAGAAAGATGCAGAAAGACCCACAAACGAGCAACAACTGAAGGTGGCTGCAGTAAAGGTCTAGCAGAGGCTCTCAAAGGAGAAAAGACAGCATTTGGTGATGTCCATGAGTTCCAGACTTCAGGCAATCATTGACTGCAAAGGATTTTTATCTACGTATTAAAATTAATATGCTACTTTTAGCTGATCCCTTATTCACATGGTCTTACCACAGCAGGTACCTCTGCGTGTTTTGACTTGGAAAATTTTTTTTCACACTAGATGCTATTCCTTATGCAACCCCAAAGTGATTTGTGTCTCCTACTACACAACGCACATATTGATTGTTTAATTTAAAATCCACTGTGGCGGTGTACAGAGGCAAAACTATAAAAAAAAAGTCTTTTTAAAAAACTGTAATAATGGTGAATATTAGTAAGAATTCTATCAAAGTTTAGCTTTTGTTTGGGGTATTTTCAAAATATATTAAATAATCTTATCGTGAGTCCGACCATTTTGGCCATTTTTCTAAATAAAAATGTTTGCATATTGATACTGATTATTTTGGAAAACAGGAGCGCTAAACACTTGTCTTTTATTTTGAAACGTAATAGCGTCAACAAGAAATACTTCCGCTGCCCCCTTTGTCACGTGACGTCTATGCCCTTGGTTTGCTAGCTTTGACATGTGAGCGACAGAAACATGTCTTTCCCTAAGAAACCAGGCGGTAAAGCACTGGATGTTTTGCAGAACCTCCCGCGGATAACCTTAGCGAACCTACGGCCTGAACCAGGAGCCCGGCAGACGGTAAATTTTAATCTCGTAAATTTTGTAGCTGTCTGTGGCTAACACAGCTAGTGTGTTCTAAAGTAATCCAGCGGAGATAATTGTTCTCATGAGATTATATGCAAGCTAGAGGAGAGGGTCCTAAATATTCCTGTGTCGTAGGAGAAACGCCGGGGCAGAGGGCAGCATGGTGGCAACAGGAGCGGCAGAGGACACAAAGGAGAGCGCCAGAGAGGGAACCGTCCTCGGCTGGGCTTCGAGGGGGGGCAGACCCCCTTTTACTTGGCCATACCAAAATACGGATTCAATGAAGGGCACAGGTAAAAACTTCAAATGTCTTCTATCCGTGAAGCTTACCAACGAACGTTTGCTTGATTAAGAGGCACACCGAATTTGCATAAATGAGAAATTCACAGCGTGCTCAGATCAGAAAAGATTTCAAGCTTTCTTGTTTTTAACCTGTTTTATCGCTTAATAGCTGGCATCGTGCATCTGGCGATAGCCTGGTCAGTACACTTACCTACACAGAACTAAAGACAAAGCAGCTTTCCGTTATTTTGACACTGATCTTGTAATACCAGCATTAGAGTCATGCTGTGTAGCACACAAACTGGCATTTGTGAGTGCACACCTGGAGTGAGAGGTCCGCCACTGGCACCGTGTTCTGTTCATAGATGGGAGCAAAGACTCCACTAAAGGACATCAGGCCCTCATGCCACCCTCATGGAGTCTGACAGCCAGAAATATGCATGAGCACTCTGCTGGAGTCATTTTATAGAGCATGGGCAATGCTGCTCCTCCCCTTTTTGCACAAAAGATCAAATACTGTCTCATGTAATGTCCTATCCCCTTATATGTTCTCCACAATTTTGACTGGAGAAGATATAAGGAGACTGTGGTGGGTGGCACAGGAAACCTTCTTGCGGTGGCACTTGCAGATCTGTCATTTTGAAGGAGCTGGACTACCTGTGCAACCAGAATGGACTGCAGTTACCATCTCATGCTGCCAGTAGCAATAAACAAAAGTCAGTCAGGAGAGATAAGGAGTGAGCAAAGATGCAGGTGCACCTGCAATGAATTCACAGTGGTTTCTGCTTCCTAACTGGACCAATCGATATTCCTGAAGTTTAACTCACTTTGTGTTACGCTGCTATGATCGAGCATTCCCTTCATTTTTTTTGACCAGTGCATGTTGATTCGTACTTCTTCTTCCCCCTCAGTCGCCGTCCGCAGTACCACCCTCTGACGCTAAAAAGGCTGCAGTACCTGATCGATCTGGGACGAGTCGACCCGACTCAGCCTATAGACCTGACCCAGCTCGTCAACGCCAGAGGAGTCACAATCCAGCCCCTGAAGCGCGACTATGGAGTCCAGCTTGTTGATGAGGTTTTTAATCTGTTTATCTGTTTCATAGAGATCAAATTAGGCAAAATTAAGAAGCTTGATTTGTCATCACAGCTGGTTTTTAAAATCATTAAACAGTCGTTTGAGATAACGGCTACTTGCTGGTGTATTTGGTATCAGCACAGAAACAAGATTTGAGAGATGTGATTGTTGAGGTCAAATAAATTATGAATGTTATGCTACAAAACACCAGAGGATCTCCTTTCCATGGAAATGAGAAGTAAAAGGTTTCTTAATGGATAACCTGTTAATTTCCTTTGTCTGTTTTATGAGAACGTCTTAAATATTTATGAAGAAAACACACAAATGTATTTTCTCTGTCATCAATAGAGCCAGTGAGCTGAAGACTTTATGCATAGCTGCTGCAAGACAAAGAAAACCACTTGAACGGCTTATAGTTTGACCAGCAGAGGTTTTATTCTGTAAGAATGGCATAAAATCCATGTGAGGTTATCTAATTGGTTAGAACTGAAGGATTTCAGTACACATACCAGTAGGTGGCACCACATGACAGTGTTGTCACTGTGACAATAACAGATTAAGATGCTGGTCTTGACTCCTCAGTATTTTTATTTTATTTTTATTTTTTATTTTTTTTGCCAGATCTGACTAAAGCTCATGTGTTTGTCCTGTTCCAGGGTGCTGACATTTTTGCTGCAAAAATCAACATTGAGGTTCAGAGAGCGACTGAAGGAGCCATAGCTGCTGTTGAAAGGAATGGAGGGGTCATCACAACCAGTTTCTATGATCCCATAAGTCTTGGTAACTCATTAATGACTGGTCTTATCCACTTGCCCAAATCGGTGTACTTCATTTATTTATTTATTTTTGTTAAGATAAAAGGCCTGAAAATGTGCTCTCACTTTTTGCAGATATTCTCATCAAGCCCGTCCCGTTTTTTGTCCGTGGGCAGCCGATTCCAAAGCGAATGTTGCCCGGGGAGGATATGCTCCCTTATTACATGAGTGCTGACAATCGGGGTTACTTGGCAGACCCGGACAAAATCCAGCAGGCCCGGCTAGCCCTGGCACAGAAGTATGGTTACGTTCTGCCAGATATTTCAAAGGATGAACTGTATCACATGCTGGCCATGAGGAAGGATATACGACAGATCTTCTTTGGCCTTTCTCCAGGCTGGGTTGTTAACATGCCCGAGAAGAAGATCCTGAAACCAACTGATGAAAAACTGCTGACGTATTACAACTCGTAGGTGTTAGGAGAAAAATACTGTTTATGCATAGGGAGTTGGGGGTGTTGAAAGCATTTTCATTTTATATGGAAAACTGTAGTCTGGGTGTTCCCATTAAACTTTATGTTGAAAAATACTTTTTTCACTGTATTACATTTTACTACTACAGTTAAATTTAGTCGATTTCATGCCACAAACCGTATGATGAGTACTACTCGGTGACTAACATCTGACGGCCTTGTGTCCAAGCACGACTGTGGCCCGTGCTGCATGATGGAAGGAACGTGAACTGTAACAGGTGAGGGGGAAATAAGGAAAATAAGATAACTCAAAGAATGAAAACAGGAAACAGATGCCTGGTGATGTGTGTTACTTGTGAAATGGGTTGCCTAGGCCCTAGAAGGGGAGTTTGAAATTAGTCACAGGCAGCTGTATCCTGGTGTGAGCGTTCAAAAGATCCCTCCCCCTCCCCTCATTTTGGAATACAATCACAGGCAAAAAACATACATACAACCTTGTCTCTGTATGCTCTGGAGACATGAAAGTAGAATCAAGACATCATTCATATCTAATAAAACTCAATGCATCCTGATTGTCCCAGTGTTCGCACTCTATAAATTAAGCCCGTTCCAGAATATAACCTCACTGGTTGTGGCTTCATCGCGTCTCGTGAGCTCGCTATTACGCTTGTGTTTATTTTTTTGGAGTCAAAATGGCACACTCCCTATAAATAACTTGGTATTTTGCACAGATATTGTCTTGAGGGAGGCTGCCATAGAATTTGTGCTGTTATAAAAACACTTTATCAAAGGAAGCATATGCGTGTGCACACCACCACGAGCTTTGTGTTTCTCTTAAGTCTCCCCCACCCCCATTGCCACATTAGTAAATGCAGGCAGATCTCAATTATGCAAGAATAGTAAAAAGGAGTGATGCAAAGTTTTCATTAAGCAGTAAAAAAAAAAAAAAAGAAACCAGTCATTTTTGAGGTGAGCTTCAGTTAAATTTTTCACCCCGCGAGCCAAAGGTTTCACTTTGATAACTTTGCTTGTGGTTCCCTGAGTGTTTTCCTGAATACTCAAGTATCCAATACGGCCGGTGGATACATACACAGCCGGCCCTGCCAGGAAAACCTGCCCAAATCCTTAAAGCATAATACTTTAAATAAATCACGCCACAGGAAAGAAACAGCACAATCATTGTTTATGGCAGAACTACGGCTCTTATCTTCAAAGCAGCAGATCCTTTTGAATTTGTATCAGGTCTCAGACAAGCAACAGAGAGAAAAGGAGTGAGCTAAACAATTTTTTTTTTTTTTTTTTAATGTGCAAAGAGGCACAAACATCAGCCCTGCGAGCGTGTGGCTGCCTGAAGGTTTGCACAGAAGAATGACGAAGTGGAATCAAGTATTTTCCTCAATCAGCTGGCTAAAAAGATTTGTTTCAGACAAGCGCTTTATCTCTGGTTTCTGCCCCAAATAATCAAATGTCTGAGTCTAACCAGTTCACACTTTTTAATTAAACATGCAGACATCGTTGTCAGCGCTGAGTACGGCAGATCAATTTGATTATCTGCTGCCTTGAATGAGCTGTTTAAGACAGACGCTGTGCATGGCTGTGTCTCACAAGTCTCAGGCCAGTTTCAGGTAATAATCAGGGCTAATTACAGTTAAATGCAGGACTCTTTCTCCTCTGTGTGCCGGGCACAGATGTGAGGCAGGGGTCTGGAATTAAGTTTGGTTTCCAACCGTGGGACAGAGGACATCCAACGTCCAAAGCTCAGCTCTCTGGAAAGTAAAAGATATCAGTTCAGTTGTGCAGATAAGGCTCTTATCAGCATAGAATACAATTCCTAATTTACAAAGAATGGAGCTGCTTCTGCGGCGAGATCAGAGCTTCGCCTCATTAGCCAGTCTGAGTCTGAGCAGCTCTGAATGACAGACAAATGAAATGAAGTTAGAAAGCAGTTTAAGGAGGAAGGGGCTAGACAGAGGAATTGGAGGCTATGATTTAATACTATGAACACAAGAGCACTATTTAATTTACTCATTAGTGATTTTTGCTTACATTAATTAGTCACTTAGTGCACGAAATAAAATAAGATCCAAAAATGCCACACACACACACAAGTCAACTGACAAGCAGAAGGCCTTTAAAAAGACTTCCTTTAAAACATCAAATAATTTCCTCCTTCACACTTTTTACAAGACAGTTTGTCCCATAAAAAAATTATATCACTGGATTTTATTCATGCTATTTGTGCTTTTGCCATACTCTCAATTACACTGTAATGTGCATGTCATCTTTCATTAAAATCTTCACATTTCCAGATGCTGAAATAGCACTTTTTCTTCTTTTTTTTGGCACACTTGGACAATAAAGCCTGCAGTTGCTACTTAAAGTAGTGCAGAAGTGCCTCGGCTTCCGTGGCCTCGCCTGGACACTGAACCACCTGGGCTCCTGAGTTTGTCTGAGCTGTGTTTGAAGTCTGGATGAGCTCTGCTTAGTAGCTCTGCTCAGAGGTGGGGGAATCATTGTGCTCTGTTAATGAGACCACATTAAGCCTGTCTACACCAGAGAGCATGTAATCCTCTCAGCTGGCTTGATGTTGGGCCAGCCGGGCAGGGCGCTGTTTACACGGGGAGTGTGGAGGCTGAGGCTCGGGACCCTGCAGGCCTCATCTGCTGTTGAATTTGCTCAAACATGTGATTGAGAAGTAAACCTGGAGGCGGGGGAAGCAGACCACTGCATAGAATGGTGTCTGAGACTTTACAGAGTATATCTCAAGCTAGCCTGCTGTGCCCATACAATACTGCAACAATGCAATACAGCCCCTCACCGCGAAGATCATGGTCACCCGAGACAACACTATCATATCCTCTTCACACCTTCCAGCTATGAAACAATGCAGAACGTTATGAATGAGGCACTGTAAGGAAAGTTAGTGGGATGGCAGTGAAGCCGAGGCAGAATACAGTGCTGCAGTGTCAGAGGTCCAGACACGGGCCTCCTGCTTTGCACCTCTGTGGCTTTCATCAGATTTCTCCTTTGGACAGAAATCTGAAGAAAGTGTCTCCGTGTCAGCAAACTTAAATGACTTTATATCCATAATACAAGAAAAGAATGGGTGTTGTGGCACCTTCAGAGATGGAAAACTAGAGCCCACAAGCGGAAAACCACAAAAACAAAACCGAACCGGTGCATGCTCCACGACTAGTAAATATCCAGCCAAGGCATCGTCCAGCATTTCCAAGATCCCGCTGACCTGTCCCATCACAAGGTAACCCTCTGGTATTCCTACAGGTCCTGACTGCACAGCTCTACCTGTGCCAGCCCGGTCATCACTGATCTAAAGTGGAGAAGGAGAGGAGTGTCCCATATATGAGTTCTATCCAATACAATAGTACATTGTGATTAGAAAGCCACAGAGAACAATCCCTATTCAGAAAGCATAGTGCCCATACAGCTGCAGCTCTCTGCTTGTTTGGCTATGAAACAATGAACTGATACCCTACTGTCACCTCATAGATTAGGATTCATTAATACAGCCAAAAATAAAGGACACGTTTTCAAACATTATTCAGCAAAAGAAAGCCCTGCTGGTGGTGGTGGTGGTGGTGTGTGTGTGTGTGTGTGTGTGTGTGTGTGTGTGTGTGTGTGTGTGTGTGTGTGTGTGTGTGTGCTACTCTAAAACC